>PVIA01009734.1:0-58198 GCA_004024845.1 Tonatia bakeri | reverse complement strand
GGTGGGAGGACTTGAATGGGAGTAAGGGGGCGAAAACTGTACTTGAACATTCATTTAAATAAAAAAATTAAAAAAAACTTCAGTGATTCAAGCAATGTCATATGCATAAGTGTATCTAATGAGTTTCATTTCCAATGTTTTCATTTGACAATCTTAAAAACACTTTAATTTCTAATAGATTTTAAAATATTCTAATATGTCATATCCCTTGGATGAATTTTATCCTTCTTTGTTTATAAGCACACTGAATACTCCTTTGAAAAATAAAGTTCTGTATATTTTTCTTCATATTCCAGTTAGACTTTATAAGAGTAGGACAATATGTATACTTGATTACACTTTGTGTTGCAGTAAGTTAGATATTCCACTGAGACTATTAACTAGCAAACACCGTAACAGTCCTTGCACACTACTTGAATAAACTGGGTGTGTTGGTCATAAAAGGGCTCAGTTTTAACAACAGTCACCTAGACTATTTAATCACCAGTTTATTTATATATGGAACACTTATGCTGGAGACTATTATTTATGTCAAAGTTTAAGTAGTTGTTCCCCATGTAATAGAAGACCATTTTAAACTATATGCCAGAATATCTTGGCATTAAAACTATTTTTTTCTTGTTCTTAGATAATCTCATAAATTAATTTCGTGACTATGCTACCATGTTATTCATCCTTAGCAGGATGTTTCAAAGGAGCTTCCTTTACTGAAAAGGAAAAAAGTATATGTAATATATAAATTAGTGCTTCTGTCAAGTTCATTGAGTTATATATGAGCAAAAGACCTTAGAAACCTATAGTCTCTAACTGTTTTATGAGCATTTTTATTTTGCCTGGTATGCCTGATTAAAGATATGTTGTCTGGGCAGCCAAGCTATAAAGCATACTTTATTGAATATAAGATTCTATTGTTGAGGTGTGCTATTATTTCATTTAGCACTATGAAAGAAAAAAAATCCTACCAATTTAAGCTAGTCCAATGCTTTCTTCACACATGGATAAACAATTATATCCTGATTTTAGAGATTTTAAAAATAAAAATACCTGCTTCCTTCAATCAATAAAATATGGTATTATGTAAGTCTATATGGTCCCTAAGATCTGAGTTGAGACAGTATTTTGAAAAATTAAACTGAAAAAGTTACATGTTCTTAGAGGTCGTGGAGATGATGTTATTTTAAAATTTTTATTTTATTTATTTTTAGTTATTTTTTATTGAACTTATTTGGGTGACATTGGGAGAAATGAGTTTTTATAAAACTGGTTGAGCAGTTACCTTTGGTTGGCTATTTCTGTCTCAAAATTCTGAAAATTAGCCAAGTATCATATCATATATCATATCTTAACTGGACATCTGGAGCTTCCAGGATGGAATAATAATAACTCCATTTGAGGAAAAATGCGCAAAAGAATGTGAGCTGAAAATAAACAGAAATGTAGTCAGGATACAGGCTCTGAATAACATGATTTTGTAGGGAAGAGGAGAATATTTTTTTTATTTTTGTATTTTCATGGAGGGATGAATCTTGAAAAATGAGAGGAGGCCTTAGCAATCATGGAATATAGCTATTCTCCTTGTCATATAATTAATATAAATTTATCATAGTTTCTTTATTGTCAATTGGAAAGTAGATATATGGACCCCACATACCTACAGATTTCAAATATATCCTAAGATACAATTAAAATATACATAATAAATAATGACACAAGGCAGTTTTTTAGCACATGCTATATTACAGTTTTTAGGTTTTTTAAAATGTTTTATTTATTTTTTAAAAGATTATTTATTTACTTACCTATTTTTAGAAAGGGGAAGGAGGGAAAGGGAGAGAAACATCACTGTGTGGTTGCCTCTCATGCACCCCCTACTGGGGACCTGGTCCCTGGTCTGAAAATTAGCCAAGTATCATATCATATATCATATCTTAACTGGACATCTGGACCTGGTCCCCAGTATGTGCCCTGACTGGGAATCTAACTAGTGACTCTTTGGTTCATAGGCCGGCACTCAATCCTTTGAGTTACACCAGCCAGGGCCAATTTTTTAGAACTCAAATATGGTTTATATATGAGAGAATGTAGAATATCAGGGTTAGAAATATCATTTTGAAGGCTAACACCATAATGGAAACTTTGGAATTTATTTTTGGAGAATATCAGAAAGCACAAGTTATAGATTTTGAGGTAATAATTGTAATACTAGTTGACTTTATGTAGCAAGGAACCGTTTATAAAGTACTATCTCATATTGTAGTCTGATTTTAACATCTTCAAAGTTTAAGAAAAGAACATCAAGCATTCTAAAATACTCAATTACAAATTAAAAAATGATGCAGCAAAAAAAAAAAAGAACATCAGGGATAGATGCTACCATGACCATTTTATAAATGAAGGAACTGAGTACTATCGAGTTTAAATTGCCTTAATCCATGATTGCTTGATGAATAAAGAATGATTTTGGGTCTAGAATGTAGCTTTTCTTGCTCAGTATTCTTACAATCAGTCAAAGCAGGAAGCAGAGAAGGATGAAGGGTAAAGGAGAAAATTAATGAGAAGGATCTATAGGCCATCAGAAGAGCCAAGAAATCACTACAAGTGAGTGAGGGAAGATATATGTCTGTGAAGGACACTGTCAGCAGAATTGAATGTTATATATAATTAAAGTTGAAGTTGTGTGAAAATAATTACTGACAAGTATGATAAAGTAATATAAGTAGAAATTCAGCTCTCAGAAAAGTAGGGAAGTTTCCCTTTCTGGAATGAAATAGTTTGAATTCATTAAACTACAACTTTCCAATGTGTTCTTTTAGTATCACAGATCACCATAACTACTACCACTGCCATTTAGGGAGTTTGGAGAGTCTTTTCAAGGATTTACAATTCATCATTTATTCTAGTAAAAATAACGGGGAATAACCAGTAGGATATAATTTTTGCAAAAAGTAGAAATAATAAAATGGAGATAATCATATTTTAAAAAGTCCATATTGTAATTCAAATAAGTTTTTCCTTATATGGAAAATTAATTTATTTCTGCGTTATTTTCTAAATTTGTCTTCAAAACTAGCTCATGGGTAAATCTGGGGTAGAATCTATCATTCCATAATAAGAAACTTAAGTTATGACTTCCTGTTTCAGCTTTTCAGTACAAAAAATACCATCAAGTATGGGTTAATATTTTATTTCATGGGTGTTTTTCTTGTACATGAAAAATTCAGAAAAAGATAGGAGAAAAACAGTCTATTGTTTTCCTTATGCCACTATCACTCAGTTTTGTGTCAAATCTCATATACTTTAAGTTTGGCAAAGAACACTAGACATTATGGAAGTTCACTTTCCTATGTGACTCCTCTTGAAATTTTAAGTAAATGGATGTAAAAGTGCCTACCTTCACTTCCATGGTGGAACTAATTATTAAACTACACTAAAAAATTCCTGTGAAATCAGACTCACAAGCAGTGTTTTCAGATAATGAAGCTATTGTTCCCTTCCTCTACTCTGTGAAATAGAAAGATTACTGTACAGCTCCTTTAAAAATACATCCAGTTGCCTCTTTGTCCCACATTGCTATAACACGTGGTTTTAAGTTGTAACCATGTTAGAAGAATGGAATGTGATTTAAATGATAACAAAGCAGATAGTTTGTTGTTCAGCAGTTGGAAGGAAAGATTAGTAAGTGTTTCCTTGGCTTCAAAACTTAATTTATTCAAGATAATTTACCTGCAAAGAACTTCTTTGGAGATCATCTATGAACAAAATTTTAAAATTTTTATCTCCCACCCAAAGAACACAAACCTTTCTGGTATGTGCAGATTTTTCATTAAGATGCTCTTTATTCCTCTTCTTTCTTAGTACACTAAAGTTAGATTTGAATAGCTCTCAACTGGTTAAACAGAAAAAACACTCTGATAATTCATTTACTGAGGACATCAGAGCAATGTGTTAATGGGTGGCAAATTTGAGGAACTTGAATTATAAAGAAAGATCTTTTTTTTAAAGATTTTATTTATTTATTTTTAGAGAGGGAAGGGGGGGAGAGAGAGACAGAGACAGAGACATCAATGTGCGGTTGCTGGGGGACATGGCCTGCAACCTAGGCATGTGCCCTGACTGGGAATCGAACCTGCGATGCCTGGTTCGCAGCTCGCGCTCAATCCACTGAGCTACACCAGCCAGGGCCGAATTATAAAGAAAGATCTTTAAGTGTACTGGGAAGAAGAAATAGCAAGGTATCTAAATCAATGTGATGTATCATAATAGTGGGAAAGACAAGTTTTATAGTTTTGGACTGCTTATGAATGTAAATTAGACATAGTCTTATTCTGCCTTCTGTGATACCATAGTTATGGATAATTAATTGTATGTTCTAAAACATTATCACGTTTTTTATCGTCATTTAATTCTTTGCTATAATTATATTGAAGTTGCTCTAAACTCAGTGCTCAAATACTTAAGCCTTTTTATCCAGCGCTAAATGGGTGGCTTTGTCTTGTGAAGGGTGCCTATACAACTCATTTTCATATGTTAACTTTTAGAACTCCTGTTATGCCTCACCATCAGAATATGTTTGCAAATAAAATCCATCTGCCTGTCTTTCTATTTTTTGGCATTCCAAGAAAAAACTCCTTAAATAATTATAAAGCTATGCAATCTAAATAACCCTATCTTTTTGGTGTTTCTTCTGCAATCTCATTTTTCTAGTCCTATTAATAGAAAATAAAGTTAAATATAAGGAATAAAGATGTGTACTACAAAAATTAATGTCTTGCCAACTATTTGAGTAGATATCTAGTTCAACAATGGCAGACTGCATGATAGTCCAGAAGTTAAGAAAATTATGCTACTAACTCACTAAGTGATTTATTACTTACACAGCCTAGAGATCAGGAAGTTCTTTAAGATCATTCATAGTTATTAAAATTCCAGAATTGGTAGCTAGTTGATTTTTATATTGACACTGAGGTAAGTTATAGTTGTGATGGGGGACTCAAACTATTTGGACAGCTGCTGGAAATGTCATTCTATTAATAGCAAAACATGTGTCTGACTATGCCTACCATTCCCTTCCTTCGTTACTACTTACTAACTATAAGATGACATGGTCTCCCTTTCCCGGGGCTTCTATGATTTCTTTCTTAGTCAGAATTTGGACCAGAAAAACTGTTCTTATCATGGTTTTCTTTTCTGAGAAATGAAATTGCCAAGAGTGCAAGTCTCCAGACTCAGGTGAATTTTATCTCAGGGTATGAGAGTGGGAACTAAATACATATGCATATTATTTTAGAAGGAGAATCAGTAATTTTAATGAGGAGATGCCAGAAGCTTAAGAGATAATTTTTTTTATCTTAAAGAGATGTTTTCCAAAGTTTCTCCAAATGTAAAAATGTTGTAAGATGTGGAAATGCTGGTTATAGATACAGTCAGATCGACTTGTAGATGACTAAATAACTGCACTGAAATAGTATTATTTAATGCATTTAAGCTTCATTCCCACAAAAAAATAATTGAAATGTATTGTGTAAAAATTACTCACATAGTTCATCTTATCTTTTTTTTTTAACAACTTAATTTCTTTAAAATACAATTTCCTCTTTATTGGCTGTTTTTTCTTCATAAGTTATTTTGACTTTTTTCCCTTAGACCAAAGTGGAAGAGCAAGTTATGCAACCAGAATGTCAGGTAAGAAAACAGTAGTAAAAAAACAACAGCAAAAATAAATCTATAGAAGATAATTAAGTACAAAGTAATTTGTTATAATATTAAGAACCTAAGTGTGATGAGACCAATGTATTTTACTTACTTAATTTTATGGTTCAAAATATAATTACTGCATTGCTTTGGAATTGCCACTATTAAAAGCTGCCTGTAATGTCGGGAAAAGGTGAGTCAAATGGGATCTTTTCTGTCCGGTATGCCAAATATCTAGCTGGAAACACGTGGATGACTGATCATTTCACTTTGCACAGGGACTATTTTAATTCTGTTTCTGTAACAAAACTAGCACTTGTTCTGGAATTTTGGATATCACAGTAGTTGGATACCTTGTCATTTCCCTTCTTTTTTCTACTATTTCAGTTGTGTGTGTTTGTGCGATATAGTGTGTACTGTTGTTCAAGTTATTGCTAGACAATTATAAGTTAGTGTTTTATAATACACTGACAGGGTCCAGCAGAAGTAAGGCCTGCTTGAGAATGGTTGGTAGGGTAATAATATGGGTGTAATAATTTATAGTTTTAATTTGAACATTTCACCTAAAATGTCAGATGGTGTGCTTGAGTGTGATATTGTTATGTTACAGAACTACATGCTTATGATTCTGTGATAAACAGAGGCATTATTTGTGCTGGACCCTGTATAATAATTTTTTCAGGTAATTTCTGTGACCAAAAATGGATAAATCATTGCATCTTTGATGAAACATATCCATGCGTTAATAGTTCCTCTGCGAGGAACTATTACTACTGTGTCAGAGTTTCTAAGTAGTGGGAATTTTTCTGTTTTTCCCATTTCTTTGTAGAGTGTATATCTGTTTACCAGAGAATGTCATAATTAATTTACCAGTGTACTAAAAATGTGCAAGTAAGAAGTGTTTGCAAGTGAATAGGCAGAGGAACTATTAAAGCATGGATATATTTCATCAAAGATGCAATGATGTATCCATTTTTGGTCACAGAAATTACCTGAAAAAATTATTATACATGGTCCAGCACAAATAATGCCTCTGTTTATCACAGAATCATAAGCATGTAGTTCTGTAACATAACAATATCACACTCAAGCACACCATCTGACATTTTAGGTGAAATGTTCAAATTAAAACTATAAATTATTACACCCATATTATTACCCTACCAACCATTCTCAAGCAGGCCTTACTTCTGCTGGACCCTGTATATGGTTAAGACACAGCATGGAAAGGACCCTTAGAGATTTATTTGTACATTTCTTTGTAAACAGTCAACTTAATATAGACTATTTATTTATATGTTCATAATTTATAGATTTTAAAACATCATTATCATCCTTGGTGGAATTAAATTGGATATGAAAAAGTTAATTAGAAAATATGATGGTCTTTTGTTAACAGTGAATAAGATTGATATTTTGTACTTAGCCCAGATTGTAAAGAGATTTTCTGTCTAACTGGTTTTGAGGATTGATATGGATTCTGTCTTGAATTATGAGGTTCTTGGGAATTCACTTATTTTCTGGTTTTAATCGCTTTCAACCTAATGTTACAGCATCTTTTTTTACTGTCTATAGTGGTCTCCAATAGGATAAGACAAATATATTTATAATTGTAAACTGATTGTTGTCAAAATGAGAGTTCTCAAGTAATTTTTTTTTTTGTCAAAACCCAGCGAACCCACTTCTGGGAATATATCCTAAGAATCCTAAAATACCAATTTGAAAGTTATATGTACACCTATGTCCATATAGCATTATTTATAATAACCAAGATCTGGAATCAGTCCAAGTGCCCATCAGTAGATGAGTGGATGAAAAAGCTGTGGTACAATTACGCAATGGAATACTACTTGGCCTTAGAAAAGAAAGATATCTTACCTTTTGTGACAGCATGGATGGACCTGGAGATTATTATGCCAAGTCAAGTAAACTGGACATAAAAAGACAAATACCATATGATCTCACTTATATGTGGAACCTAATGAACAAAATAAACTGATGAACAAAATAGAAACAGAGGCATGGGCACATAGAACAGACTGACAGCTGTCAAGTGCAGGGGTGGAGCTGGATAAAAGAAGGTGAAGGGATCAGCAAACAAACATATATGTATGACCTATAGACATGGACAATAGTGTGGTAATGGCCAGAGGGAAGGGGGTAGGGGCTGTGTGGAGGTGGCCAGAGGGATGGAATGGGGACAGCTGTAACAGTCTCACCAATAAAAATAAAAAAGTGGCCCTGGCTGGTGTAGCTCAGTGGATTGAGTGCGGGCTGTGAACCAAAGTATCGCAGGTTCAATTCCCAGTCAGGGCACATGCCTGGGTTGCAGGCCAGGTCCCCAGTGGGGGCCACATGAGAGGCAACCACACATCTCTCTCTCTCTCTCTCTCTCTCTCTCTCTCTCTCTCCCCCTCTCCCCCCTCTCTCTCCCTCCCTCCCTTACTGTCTCTAAAAATAAATAAATAAAATATTTAAAAAATTTAAAAAGTGAAAGAACACTCATATATCTCCACAAAAATGCTATTTGAATTAATTTTACTTTGGGCCATTACTTTAATTTATCCACAGATACCTCTGGTTGTTGTAGATTTTTGCTTTATTTGTTTTTAACCTAAGGCCATTATGGGAAATATATTCCTATAGTTGGGTATATGACAGCCTTAATGAAATCACATCTCTAAATTATTCAGCAGAGTGGTTTTGAATTCAAGCTCTAGAGTCAGTCTGCTTGGGTTTACATTCCAGATAAAATGTATTAACTGTGACCTTGCTCACATTACTCAATGACTCAAAGTTTTGATTGCTTTATCTGTAATATGATTCTAATGACAATGTTAAGTTTTTTGTAAATATTACCTGAGATAGTTACCTTTACTTTTTTAAAAGATTTTATTCATTTATTTTTAGAGAGGGGAATGGTAGGAGAAAGAGAGGGAGAGAAACATGAATGTGTGGTTGCTTCTTGAGGGCCCCTACTGGGGACCTGGCCCACAACCCAGGCATGTTTCCCAACTGGGAATCGAACCAGCAGCCATTTGGTGTGCAAGTCAGCACTCAATCCACTGAGCCACATCAGCCAGGGCAAAATTTTCATATATAGTGCTTAATAAATACTAGCTGCAGTTGCTATTGCTTCCTCTTTTTCTCTTTTTCTCCTCTTCCTTCCATTCCTAAGTTATTCTATTATTGTTGTTGTTGTTATTATTATTACTATTATTATTGTTGTTATTATTAAAGAGTTCTAGCCCATGGTCCCCTGGCTTTCTCTCTGTACATAACTCAGTTATCCACTGTACATAACTCAGCCACAGCAATTTTGCCTTGACATTATCCTCAAACACTCCCTTGTACAAAAACCTAAATGATTAAAATAAGACTGCCATTAAAGTCCCCTCATGAATTTAATGCTTATCTATAATGCTAGCTTTCTAATTCATTTTCAGCATTCCTGAATTCCTTGGTTTATTTCAGGCAATTAAATCCTCTTTCTGTTGCTGGTCAAAAGAGAAGGTAATAAGAATAAAAAAGAAATGAGGCCAGCCATCTTGATAAGTTATGATGGTAACACAAAAAGGAATAATATTAACAAATGGCATTTGTAAGTTTTACCATCTGCAGAACACTCACATGTACATAGATGTAACTATGTGTAATTATATATATGAGTATACACATACACACTTTCAGGCTTACAAAATGCTTTATGCATTTTTTTTCTAACTGATATTTTTCCTCACTCAGACAAGGAACAAGGATTTCTCTGGGGGGAGCAATATACATAAATAATATTGATATATGCATTTTGGGGTTTTAGAATAGACCATAGTCTTTTTTAAAAAGAGAATGCTGTAATTCTTCTTAGAACAGACAAATTAGTGGGTTTAGAATTGTTCATCAAGTCCTTAGGGGTCTTCTGGGGATAAGGCTCCAACTAGGAGTTTGTAAGGAGGGGTCATCACAAATTAAAAAAAACAAAACAAAACAAAACAAAAAACAGCGAGCAAAGGAATGGAGATTGGAAAGCACAACATGTGTTTGGGAGGTAATGAAAGACCATAGCCTTTCCTATAGAAATGTAAAAGAAGATTTGGTTTTGGATTTCTATGAATTAAAGGTGTGGAGAAGTGAAATTCTAATATGGAGTCCTAACTCCTTGACTAATAAGACCTAAGAGACTACAGTTGGCTTTTTGTATAGGCATTTTATAGGTTTGTTTTTCCTCATGATTTTGTCATCACCACATTTCATATATCACATCTCAAGATACTCAGGAGGATTCTTTTTTAAAAAGATTTTATTTATTTATTTTTAGAGAGAGGGTGAGGGAGGGAGAAAAAGAAGTAGAGAAACATCAATGTGTGCTTGCCTCTCACACACCTCTACTGGGGTTCTGGCCTACAACCCAGGCATGTGCTTGGACTGGGAATCGAACTAGTGATCCTTTGGTTTGCAGGCCAGCACTCAATATACTGAACCACACCAGCCAGGGCAAGAGGATTTTTATTACCCTTGGATGTCATGCATTTTTTAGATGGCACGAACTTTGTATTTACTCTTTTCTGTATCTGTATATCAAAGTCTAACGTTTTTAGGAACAATAAATAAAAATTAATAAAGTAATAAAATGATAAAGCATGAGTGAAAACTAATGAAAATATGAAATGAGAAAGCTGATAAATGCTTAACAACTAGCTCTCTGGAAAAATAAGCATGATATGTAAATATAGATATAGATAAGTATATAAATATAGAAGAACATTCATGATATAGACATTACTATTAAAGATATATAAAACATAATTCACAAATAATAAAATACAAAGTATTCTTTATTGTAAATTCCACATAGCCAGTTTATTTTCAGGGAGTGGTTTCACTGATTTTTGATTCTTGTATTGTAGCCAACTATGTTTACAATTAACAAATGAATATAACATCACCGTGAATATTAGGTGACTTTTTTATGTTAATGCATAAACAAAAGTGAAACTCTTAATATGCATATTAAAAGTTCACATTTTCATAAATAACATTAGATACTTTCTTGTTCAATAAAATTATAGTTTTATTTTTTAAAATATGTATTTTTTATTATTGTACAATTACAGTTATCCTGCTTTTTCCTTATTGTTCTCCCCTGCCCCTTTTCACCCACTTTCACAGTCAACTGCCCCCCCATTGTCTATGCCCATGAGTTGTCTATCTATGTTCCTTGGCTTGCCCCTTTTTTAAACTCAGAAAAATATTTACTCAACTTTTGTGACATCCACAATATAACACCTGTAGATGCAATAGTCACACTTCTAAATTTAATCTGTATTATTAGCATTTATCCTTCACTTTGTAAATCTAAATAATGAATAAAACAATCAAGATTTGATTTGTAGAATCAGAAGCTCATTATTTTCAATGGTGTAAATATTTCCTTTGCAGTTAGGTTCAATCTACCAATATAATGGAGTTGGGAAAACATGTACAATAGTATACCACTATGTAGATACAATAGATGTAAATGATTCAAGAGAACAGTTAGTAGTAAAATGTAGTAAAATAATAAAGATATGTTTTGACCATTTATTACCTTTGTTTTCAACATAATTTAATTATGTTTATTTATTCATTTTTAATAATGGCTGTGTTTAATAACTAGCTTGCAAAATTCCTGATAATTTACTAGTTGTCTCTAGCAAGCTAATGAGAGCTAGCTTTAGTATACCACTGGAAATAGTGTGATTGATTTATTAAAAGCCTGTAAGTGATCCTGGGTATTATGAAGAATATGTTTAAGTTGAGTGCATATAAGTACAGCCACTAGAGAAAACAGTATAGAGGTTTCTCAAAAAACTAAAAATAGAAATACCGTATGATCCAACAGTTTTACTTCTGGGCTTTTATCTAAAGGAAATAAGAACAGGATTTTTAAAAGATATACATGTTATACATATTATAAATTTATTATACATGTTTATTATATATATGAATATATATTTTAGATATGTATTTATGTGTACACACACATAAATAAACACACACACACATATAAATTTCATCCATGAAAAAGAATGAAATCCTGCCATTTGGAACAACATGGATAGACCCTGAGAGCATTATGCTAAATGAGATAAATCAGACTGAGAAAGGTAAATATGTATGATATCACTTATATGTGAAATCCAAAATAGCTAGATTCACATCAAGCATGTTGACTCACTAAACATCATTAATCATACAGAGAAACTCACTGTAGGAAAGTAGCAGTTGTTAAAATGATTACTACCTATAAACTGCATAAATGTAAAGGTCTGCATATTGAATAGTACTTTTTAAGATTTTATTTATTTACTTTTAGAGAGGAAGGGAGGGAAAAAGAGAGGCAGAGAACATCAATGTTTGGTTGCCTCTCCCACACCCCCTACTGGGAACCTGGCCCACAAGCCAGGCATGGGCCCTGAGTGGGAATCCAAACTGGGAACTCTTTGCTTCACAGGCTAGTGCTCAATCCACTGAGCCATACCAGCCAGGGCTGAATAGTATCTTTAGTATTAATTATTTGCGATATTTTAATACCATATTTCATTAGGACTTTCAATAAATTTGCAAACAATAAATACACCACCAAATATTATAGGAATAGGAAACTTCCAGATGGGAAAACAAATGAAGAAGAATGGGGAGTCTGAGGTGGAGGTGACTGAGGCATGGTGATGGTAGCAGGAGGCATCCATCTCAATAGATAACTCCTGAAATATGTAACTTCAGGAGTACTAGATTTCTATTGCTGCCATAATAAATTACCACAAACTTAGTGATTTACAACAACACTTATTATTTCATAGTTCTATGAATCAGAAATACAGTATGAGTTTCAGTGGGCTAAAATCAAGGTGTATGCAGACATGCTTTTCTTTCTTGATGTTCTAAGGGAGAATCCATTTCTTGTTCATTCAGGCTGTTGGCAGAATTTAGTTCCTCACAGTTGTGAGGGCTGAGGCCTCTGTTTCCTTGCTGGATGTCAATGAGAGCAATTCCCAGCTTCTAGAAACTGCCTACATTTTTTACCTCATAGCCTCCATTCTTCACCTTTAAAGCCAGAAATGGCTGATTGAATCTTTCTCATGCTTTGAATCTCTCCTTCCTCTTCTTCTTTTCTTGTTTCATCTCTGTGACTTCCTTTTCTTCCTTATTCTTCTACTTTTAAGGGTCCATGTGATTGCACTGTACCTACAATAATAATCCAGGGTAATCTTCACCATTTTAAGGTCAGCTATTAAACAACTTTAATTCCCTTTTGCCACATAACATATTCACAGGGTAAGAAAGAGTGTAAAAATCCTGAGTCCATTGCCTAACATACAGTAGGGGTTCAATAGATAATACCTGTTATCATTAGAAGTTATTAGTTAATTTGCTCTGTTCCATTTGAAGTAATTTTCATTTACTCCTAAGTCATTAATATGTACCATGATTACAATGCATATTTACAGCCAAATCATTATATTTTACCATAAAAAGTCACAGAGTATTGGTTTCTGGCATTAAGGGATCTAAGTTACACAGTTAATATATCTAATAATGAAAAATAATTTCAATAATAAATTAATATATCCTTATAACTTTTAATAGACTTTTCATTGGTTATCAATAACAGATAATAAGGGTTTTCTTTGAACAAAGATATTTACATTGCTATATTTGGCTATTCAGCTGTGTAAAACTGTAAGCCATCTTTGAGTTTAAAAGTTTCTACTGCATGATTACTCTGTGTACAATTATTTACCGAGCCCTGCTGATTTTTCCTTTGTTGTTTCTTTGAATCCATCTCTTCTTATTCATTCTTACTAATGAGAAACAATGTGTAACTGTGCTAGCTAATGATTCACAATTAAGAGAGATGGCAGTCATGAAAATCAGGGGAGCACTGAAGAATTATAAAATAGTGATCATCAGTAGTGGTTTTAAACATGGTAGTTGTTGGAAAGATTATAAGTCCAGTGGCAAGGAACAGACATTTAAGTGTTTGAATTTTTTTTTTTTGGCAGGATGTAGGAAAAAGGAAAAGCCTCGACACACCCCTCTCTTTCTGTTTTTTTTTTTTTTCCCCAAACTATTTCCAAGTCCTAGATATTCAGGAAATAAGATTAGTTATACAAAAAGCAAATATATAGGATGTGAAACTATATTCCTCTCTATCTCTGGTTATATCCTCTAAAGATTTATAAAAACACCCTTTGCTTTATTAAAATCAATCTGATTTTCCCCTTTAATGATACTGATATTTGAAAATCTACACAGGATAGTAACATTTCTTTGTAAAATATTTAGGCACTACCAGGCAACCCATCCCCAGAGATCGGGACGTTTTAGGTCATTCTGCCTCTGACATGCTATCTTTTGACAGTGGTACTTTAATGACAAAAGTGAACTTTTGGAGCATAATTGGTCCTTTAGAAGTAATATCTTTTTTCTGGAGTACAGTGTAATGCTTAAGTGCATGGCCTCCAGAATCAGACTAGCTGAGGTGTAGTACTTCTAATAATTTATTTGTGTGACCTTAGAAAATAATAATTATTTTAACCTAACATTTCTTGACTACTTATCATATATCAGGTACTGTCTTAAGTAACTTAAAGGAATTATTTAATTCTCTTGCTTTTTGCCTCAGTTTCTGCATTTTTAAATAAAGTTAATAATAATTTGGTTACAGTCAAATTGTAATAAGGATAAAATATGTTAATGTAATAAGAGTGAAAATTGCCTGAGTCAAAAATAGTACAATGTTAACTGTTAATATTATGATAATTATAATTAGCCCATTCTAGTCTTCTGCTCTCTTTCAAAAATGCTAGGACCTAAAAAATATTTTTTGAATGTTCTGGCTCCTTAACAATTCAGCAGGTGCTGAGCACATGTTGTTAACTGATCCTAGAGAACAGAGTAAAGCATGTGACTCTTTATAAATATGGTTGCAACTTCCCTCTTGCCCCATGGTCTGTCAGAGTTTATTGGAACTAAGTTTTACATTGCTCTACTTTCAGATTGTTCTAAAACCCTAGAAGCTCCACCAAAGGCTTTGATTTTTTTCCATATGAGGCAAAATGTGAAGATGTAATCTATGAAAGTTGCTTCATCTTGAAAATTAGATCACATTAGGTTTATTCATTTCCAATTCAACCCTGTATTTCTGAACTCATGAATTATTTGATTATCTTCATTACCTAACTAAAAACTGAAAGATTTTCTCTGCCATGTACTGACAGCTGACATTGTATGAATTATAGTTGATACAGGTCTTCCTTAAGTAGGACTTTACTATATCTTAGACTTTTTAAATATTTCATTAATAATTTTCAAAACTTGTATTTTAATGTAATGGTAGTTCTATTTTCACCATTCAAAGAGAATTTCCTATTTCATATCAAAAGCTCCTTAGAGTATTCTTTTTATCCAGTATTCTTGAACTTTTTCCTATTAAGTCCAAATCCATCCAACTATTGGTGATTTTTACATCCTTCTTTTCTCTTCCCCTCCCCTTTCAACTACACAGCAAATATCCCCTTCCTAATAGTTCTAGCTGGATAGTGAATGGTAGCAGCTATTTGGAAAATGTAACCTTTTAAGCCAATGCTTCCTTATGCCTTTTCCATGAGTTTTCTGTCAGGAGAGCAGACATTAGAGTAGATAAATAGATTCACTGAGCTTCTGACATTATTACTTATCCATCTATTAGACTCCAAGAGAAAAACAACAGGTAGTAAGCAGTCCATGATCCTTAGCCCTTAGCCCTACCAAACCCAGCATCTGAACACTTATCACTTAGTAGTCTAAGTCATTTTAATCACAAATTCCCTGCAATAAAAGGATTCATGCTACAATACCATAATTTTGTCATTGAGCTGTTACCAGAAACCAGTTTGTGATTATACTAAACTTTCACCCCCAATAACTACCAAAGCTCTCCACTATCAGTAGAATTGAAAATGATCAGGCTCAACTTTTCCATCTGAAGTTTGTTCTTACCATAGTTCAGTTGGTTGTGGCTAATTTTACAGTACAGTTATCCCCTTACTTGCTGTTCTTTATATGCATGTTGTGACAAAATTGTGGAAATATGGAGGTCTTGTCATCAGTCATTGCTTAATGTAACTTATTATCTATATGGATAAAAATCTTTACTTTCTACATGTCCACAGTTATATGAAATTACTTTTTCAGTATGCCTTCTCAATGGCATACTATATTACTGTTAAATGAGTAAGTAGCTTTCTTATTTTCTATTTTCTATGGAAATAGAAATGTTTCATTGCATCAAAAATCACCTTACACCTGGCAGTTCAAGATTGCTATTCTAAATTTAGTCATGATATTTGTGAAGGCTGTGTTGCCTATAGATCAGATGTGTTGAGTGCCTCATATCTTCTATTTTTATTAAGTTCATGGTGTATCTTTGGAGGTACAATTAATACAGACATTTTGTAATTAGTTTTATCATTTTCTCTAAGTAATATGGAATTTTAATGTGACATACAGAAAAATACAGCATGGATGATAAATTACTGAAAAGTACACTTTAAGAAAAATATAGTGGAATGTGCTATTCTGAATCTTTTTTACTTGATTTGAATGAAATGTGTTATTTTGAATTAAATTGGCTATTCATGTATATATTTATATTTGTGCTACATTTTTGGGAATAACATCCTCACTACTATAGAATTAAGAGACTAAATAGATAAATGCTATAGTAAAATCAGTCCTCATCCTGAAAGGTTGAGCTGTCTAGAATATTATTTTATTAACTATAAAGTTTGTGTTCAGAAGGACCTAGCCATTTCTTACTGTTGGTCTTTGTGGTACATTGTTACCATGGTTTTTCAATAATCTGCCCTAAGGGAATGGTATCACCAAGATGGTGAACTAGGACACCTCAGGTTCCATCCTTCCACAAAGACCAACAATTAGACATATCCATGAATAAAAGCAGCTCTGGGAGAGCTCTGCAGTCCAATTAAGAACCTTTAGCAGCACAGCAGAACAAGGAACTTGAGAGTAACTGCACAGGAAGGGGGGGGCTTAATTTTGCGTATATTGTCTGATCCTTAAAGTGGCATTGCTCAGCACTAAAAGGAAACTTCCCAGGTAGAAAGAGTTCTTCTCACAAGGAAAGGAAATGTGGAGTGAGAGAATTGTTTCCCCAGTCTTTCAAAAATACTCAATAGAGAAAAGATTGTCTCTTCAATAAATGATGTGGGAAAGCACGATATTCCCATGCAAAAGAATGAAACTCACCTCCGTCTTACACCATTCACAAAAATCAACTCTAAATGAATTAAAGACCAAAATTTAAGATCTGAAACCATAAAACTAGAAAGAAACACCAGTGTTGGCAATGACTTTTTAGACATGACACTGAAAATACAGGCACACAAAGCAAAAATAAACAGTTGGGACTGCACCAGACTAAAAACCTCTTGTACAGCGATAGAAACACCTAAATGAAAAGGTAACCCACAGAATGGAAGAAAATATTTCCAAACCATATATCTGAGAAGGGATTAATATCCACAATATGAGGAACTTAGACAACTCAACAAAAAATAATAACCCATTTAAAATATGGCAGAACATCAGAGAGATGCAAATTAAAACCATGAGATACCAGTTCACACCGGTCAGAATGGCCATCATAAACAAATCAACAAACAACAGGTGCTGGCCAGGGTGTGGAGAAAAGGGAACTCTAGTACACTGTTGGTGGAAATGCATACTGGTGCAGCCACTATAGAAAAACAGTAGAGACTTTCATCAGAAAACTAAAAATGGAACTACCTTTGGACCCAGCATTTCCACTGCTCGAATTATACCCTAAGAAAACTGAAACACCAATTCAGAAGAACCTATGCACCCCGACATTCATAGCAGCACAGTTCACAATATCCGAGTGCTGGAAGCAACCTAAGTGCCCATTAGTAAATGCATGGATCAAAAAACTATGGTACGTATACACAAGGGAATTCTATGCATCAAAAAGAAAGAAGGACCTCCTACCATTCACAACAGCATGGATGGATCTGGAGAACACTATGCTAAGTAAAATAAGCCAGGCAGTGAGATACAAATACCATATGATCTCGCCTATAAGAGGAACATAATCAACAAAACAGACAAGGAAGCAAAACATAACCAGAGACATTGAAATAAGGAACAAACTGACAATAACCAGAGGGGACAGGGGAGGGTATAATGGGGGCGGAGGGAAGGGTCATGAACAAACATGTATAAAGGATACATGGACAAAGCCAAAAGGGGGTAGGATCAAGGGTGGGAGGTGGAGATGGGTGGGGTGGGGTGGAGTCATTGGGAGAAAATGCAGACAACTGTCCTGGAGCAAAAAAAAAATAATAATTAAAAACAAAAAATTAAAACAAATTAACATTGTAAAAAATAAATAAAAATTTTAAAAAATCGGGCAGAGAACCTGACTGAATATTCCCAAAGAAGACATACAAATGGCCAGCAGGTTCATGAAAGGGTGTTTGACATCAATAATGAACAGGGAAATGGAAATCAAAATCACATGTGATATCCCTTCAACATGTTAGAATGGCTACTATTTTTGTTGTTGTTGTTGTTTTTTAAAGATTTTATTTATTTATTTTTAGAGAGGGAAGGGAGGGATGGAGAGAGAGAGAGAAACATCAATGTGCGGTTGCTGGGGGCCACGGCCTGCAACCCAGGCATGCGCCCTGACTGGGAATCGAACCTGCGATGCCTGGTTCGCAGCCCGCGCTCAATCCACTGAGCTACACCAGCCAGGAGAATGGCTAGTCTTAAATAGAGAAGAGATCATTTATTGGCAGGGATGTGCAGTATTGGTGGAAATGTAAATTGGTACAGCCACTATAAAAAAATATGGATGTTGCTCAAAATTTAAAAACTACCATATGATTCAGTAATTCTACTTCAGGATATACTGAGGCCTGTCCAGAAAAAGTCCAGCCATTGTTAATATAACAAGAACAGTTTACATGGCATTGGTGTTACCTGGCAGCCAAGGAGAGTGGACTGGAATGTACATGCGTGAACAATTACAACTTCACTGTACTAGTCAATGGAGGTGGTAGATGTCATTGAGTGAGCATATATACTGTGTGGCTGTCACATTTGGAATGACTGAGTGACTAGAGCAAGGAATCTGCATCAAATTTTGTGTTAAGCTTGAACATTCTTCTGTGGACACTGAATGATTCAGAAGGCTTTCAGGGACAATGCAATGACTGCAGCTCAAATTAAAGTGTAGCACAGCATTTTGAAGATGATTGAGAAATCTGTTGAAAGTGATCCATGTTCTGGAGGGCCTGCAACAAACAGAACATGTGAGAAAATTGAATGTGTATGGACTGTGATCAACAAAGATTGGTGACTGACAGTGTGAGAACTAGAAGTTGATCTGGGGATTCCAAAAAACCACTGTGTCCAAGATTTTGATTCAGGATCTTGGCACGAAATGCGTCATGGCAAAATTCATTATGTGGCTTAGGCTACCAGAGCAGAAGGAACATCGTGCTGTAGTTGCTAATAACTTGATTCAAACTGCTACCAATGAACCAGATCTCCTCAAGAAGATCATAACCGGAGATGAATCGTGGGTGTATGGCCATGATGCAGAAATGAAGGCCATGTCATCCCAAAGAAAGTTACCTGGATCTCCATACCCGAAGAAAGCTGGCAAAGTCACAGCAAGATCAAGACCATGTTAATTGTGTTTTTTGATTGGGAAGGTATTGGCCATCATGAGTGTACCTTTCCAGGCCAAACAATTAATAAGGAGCACTTCCTCAATGTTCTTTATTGGTTGAGAGATGCAATATGATGAAAATGGCTGCAGCTATAGGCAGATGCTGATTGGCAGCTTCATCAGACAACGTACCCACTCATGTGTCACATCTCCTGCAGAGTTTTTTGGTGAAACATCAAATGATCCAGGTGACTCAGTCTCCCCATAGCCCAGATTTGGTGTCCCGAAACTTCTGGCTTTTCCCAAAACTAAAATCACTTTTGAAAAGGAAGAGATTTCAGAGTCTTCATGGAGTTCAGGAAAATACAATGGGGAAGCTGATAGTGATTGCAACAAAGGATGTTAAAGACTGTGTTTTAAACAGTGGAAGAAATGCTGGGAGAACTGTATGAGGTCCCAAGGTACCTACTTTGAAGTGAACTGAGGCATCATTGTCCTATGTACAATGTTTCTTCTATCTTGTTTCTTCTTCAATAAGTGTCTCTATTTTTTCAATATCAGATGGCTGGATACTTTCTGGACAGACCTCATATATTCAAAGAAAATTAATTACTCTTTTGAAAAAGATATCTGCACCCACATACTCATTGTCTCATTGTGTCATTATTCACAGTATTCAAGACATGTAAAACACTAAGTGTCCATTAGCAGATTAATGGATAAAAAAGAGCACTGTATACCAGGGGGCTTTTTTGTTTGGGTTAAAATTTGCTAATTGCTGTGTGGTATGGGGAAACCATTTATGTGAGTTGGCAACTGCAAAATATTTTTACAACTATAAAGTCAGAAAATATATTTCCCATTAACTTCTTAAAATTACTGGAAGGTTAATTCCAGCTGATGAAAGAATGAATAAAATAAATAATTCCAGAATACAGAAGTTGTAGTGTAAAAGAAGCAGCAATGAGTAATGGAATTAGTAAAGTATAGTTTGTTAAGATAATTTCATTAATATGGTTATATAATTAATGCAAAATTTTGAAAAACTCTTTAAATACAAAGTATATACCCCCAAAATGTTTATCTATTAATATCTTAATGATAATATATCTAAAACCCCAGGTTATATTAATAAAAACTCATGGCATTTATAATTTAATTTTGATATTTGTAAATAAGAAAAGTAGAAAACATCATTTTATATTATTTTTTTCATATTATAAAACTCTTTGAAAGAAGAAATAAAAACATACACACCTTTGTCAATCAGCAAATGTAAAGCAAACTTATTTGCAGAAAATACATGCTTCCAAAACATACTTATTCATCAGGAATCTGAAAGATGACCTATTTTTAGATTGATTTGTGAACTTTAAAGTGAAAAACTAGATTAATTTCTTCCAAAGAGGAGGCTGCATGGGGCCATTATTGCAATTCTGTGATTATTCCTGACCTCTATTTGATGAGGCCCTAGACAAAGTGTGACTAATGAGAGTGTTCACACACATATTCATGCTAAAAGAAAACTTGTAAATTAGACAAGTGTCTAACCACTTGAAGTGGTACATTTAAATACCTGTACCCAATTAATAATCTTACAACTCCTGTATGCTTAAACTACCAGTTCACAGAAAGGATTATACATAGTTTCTAGAACTCTGAGATAATTGAGATGTAAGGAGCCCCTTTCTGGTCTCTTAGATCTATACCAAATCCTCTGTAGTATTCAAACTAATGTAGGTCCTCCCTCACTAGATTATATTCTAAAAAGGAAACGAGGTAGGTGTGTACTATAAGGCAGTACCAGCACTAACATGTCCTAATTGTAGGCAAGTAGTAGTTTTTGTCACATTCTAAAATTATATACCTCAAAATACCGATTGGTAAACCTTATTCTTTCAGGCCCTTTGTGTAACTATGACCATGAATGCTATAAGTATTACCAGAAACAATATGTAAAGAATGAAAAATGATTGATGGTAATTTTGCCACCCTCTTATATTACTTTGGCTAAATGGTATTGCTGTTGAACCC
This sequence comes from Tonatia bakeri, assembly GCA_004024845.1. NCBI lineage: Eukaryota > Metazoa > Chordata > Mammalia > Chiroptera > Phyllostomidae > Tonatia > Tonatia bakeri. The sequence goes on along the minus strand of PVIA01009734.1, from coordinate 36,735 downwards.
ATTTCATACTTATAGTTTGTTAGATAAGTGCTACCTCATTTTTTTCGCCAAACTCCCATTTTAATTTCAGCATGACAAAAAGATGGCCACCAGATTCAAAAAGCAAAGTGAACATCTTGAGCTCGCTACTGATCGAGTTCGTGTCATCATATCGGAAAGAAGAACGGCGCGTACTCTACATGACACTAGTGAGCAACCACCTCCTAACATTATTGCAGCTGCTCTTGATCTGATTAATGTTGTCGAGATGATATTAAACATTTTGCAAAGGTAATTACAAATATATGATCTGTAAAGCCTTAAGATTGTTGTATTTTCCTACTTTCTTGTTCTTCGGAAAACTTATGAATGAATTGGATTTTATTTCTCCAGTATTTTTCAAAGACAATTAGATATTTTTATTGATGCTCTGAATATCTCCGTAAGGTAAACAACATAATTATATGTTAAATGAACCAACATTTGGTCATGTAACTTTTTAATAGAAATAATCATTTTATAATAATTGTATATATTTTACAAAGAATTCATTTTGCACTCCCTTTGTAGATTGAACTTTGCTGCTACATTATAAATAGCACTTGTTTTTCTAGTCTTTCTGGAATGGACAAAAGTACACCAAAGTTCTAAGTTACCACTGGGGACTCTTTATAATATCAAAATAGTTGTTTTATTTATGCATTAATTACATTAGTTATCTTTAGTAAAAAAGACTCCATCTTGTTTTTGAAGCTGTGTTACTAATAGAAAGCTATAGAAATCAAAGGTTGTAACAATCTCTGGGCAATATATTGATCTTCTTTTGATAATAGCCTTTAGGTAACATCTTAATATTTCAATTTCATAATTGTTTTTATCAAATTCTATACTCAACTCTATATGCTATACACAAATGAAGCATTATGTGGGTATTTATTTCTTATAACCCAGTGACAGGTTAGATAGTAAGAGAGGGAAGCATGCTTTTATTTACTTAAAAAATGCATGCTTTTATGATCAATGAGAGAAGTATAAGAGGGAGAAATCATACTTTTACCTCTTTATTACCTGGTCTCTTACTAATTACTTATTATCTCATTTAATTTCCATTGATACTTGATTTTCTTCACATTAAAAAAAAAGAATGAAATGACTGACACACTAGTTCAAAAAATTTCAAGTTGAATGTTAAAGGAAATTTAAGAAATTTACCAGGCCCATACTTTCTCTATTCTGAGCCCCTTATACATATCTATCTGGTAGGTAATAAGCTGAACAAAGTAAATGATTGGGATCCTTTGAATGAATTCAATTTAAGAATAGTTAAAGGGATAATAGGCAGACAGGAAAGACAGCCACATGACTGAGTAGTGACAACAAAGAGGACCCTCCCCCTCAATTAAGTATAACCTACTTTGCTGATAGTTGATAATTCAGTGTGTTCAATTTTCTTATCTTATTAAAGTAATCTCATTACAAAATTCACATCATGGTGTCAATATTAACAAGCACTCTTTGACAGTTTTGCTACATCACCAATTTGAGGGCCTTCTTGCTCTCAATCAGTGAAACCAGATAAGACAAAGGGAGGTTATATTGCTCTTGTAGTATTTTGTAGTATTTAGTCCTTAAGACAATCAGTCAGATTCCTCCTACAGAAATGATATAATCTGTACAAAGAGACATCCTTTAACAACATTGGGATATGGAAAATTTGTGGATTATCTTAATATCTTTTCTAACTTTGTAAAGATTTTAAATGTTACTTTAAAACATTACAGATACACATAGTCCTTGCTTAAAGACTAGTGATTACTAAATAAGAGGTATTCATGATGAGTAACGTTTTTACTAAGCTGAAAATTTATTGAGCATTCTAAATCTGATCTTTGCAAACATGAAAGTGTTATGAATGAAACATATAAAAAACACAGTGTTATGTCTTGCACCAGAGATAGTGACTATAAAAACACTTACGTACTTTTAAATTTCTCAGCTTTAATTGTTTCCAAAGGCCCCCCTAGGAAAATCCATATGTTTTGAAAATTGTGTCAGAGACTCATCTGTTATATTCTGATCAGATAGTAACATGGATTTTAAGAATGGTTGGGGCTCAGCCTAATTGGATTTCCTATAGGATAATTAAATTTATCTTAGAAAATATCTAGTTAAGAGTATCAATTGGAGGAACTGCTTCTTCTTTTCTCTCTGAAATTTAATAATTGTGTTACTGGGCAAAATTACTTATATAGTTTATCATGAAATAGACCTTATTTCTGTGTTTTTAAAATAAAACATGTGAAAGATGCTATTAAAATATATATTTTCATGATTAGTTTTAACATTTTTTTTTTCTCAAACTGTGGTTCAAGCTGTTGTTTGATTTGGTTTAATAAAATATGATTCAGGACTAAAATCATTTCAGCTTTATTTTTTAAATGGATATAAATATAGTGAGTCATCTTACTAATAGCAGTAATACAAATTTTTGAGAACTGAAGTTAATTCAGGAGTTTGGTTCTAGAAGTCATGAAAATGGATAAAGGTGATTATGTGACCTCTTCCATGGAAGTTTTCTCTCCCTTTTTTTATATTTGTCTAAAATGTTTAGCCTTTTTAGTGGGTTACCTGGAGTTTTTTCAACTGGACTGCAGTGTATGAAAGATTGACTTTATAAGTACTATAAACTTACATTATAATATAAAGCTTCATTTGTGCTGCTTTATGAGTAATAGAAAACATATTAAGATTTACTGTAAAAGATAGGGGTTTTAGAAAGCTCTCACTTATGGCATTAAATGGGAATCTTAGCATCCATTGACAAGGGTTTATCTCATTATGATATAGGAAAATTTTAGTCATTAAAATTTTAGGTGGTTTACTGATTTGAAGGAGACAGAATTTATGACAAAATTTATTGAGGATGGTAATAGAGTAACTGTAAACCACTTATCCAAGATAACTACCAAGATTCTACTTGTAAGGAAACACAAATTGATTGTGTTTTATGTTGAGAATTAAAGGATATAATGGGGCGAGACTCTACATTGACCCAATGTTTTCCTGACTGTTTGCTTTTCTTTTTTTGGCTGGGGTGGGTAGCTCTAGAAATAGATGCATAGGGAAACACTGCTGCTTATAGAATTTTTGCTCAAGTTTTATACCTTGGGCACAGTTATAGGAGATTGTCCTATGTATTTTGCCACATAAGGTTATAATCTTAATTATCAGAAGTAATTTGGATCATTGCCCATATTCTTATGTGCTTTAGAAATAGACCTCCAGAAGATGGCACTTTCATATAAACACCAGGGATTGTAATCTCCTAGAAATTTAGGGGGAGTATAATTATTTTTCCTTTCTAATTATAAAAAAATAAAACTTAACTTTCCCTGTGTGACTAAATATGATTTCAATACTGTAATGCTTGTTAATTTATTCTACAAGTGACATTCTGACAATTACTCTCCATTTCTGTAATATAATAGGATAGATGAATTGAGTGATCATTTTCCAACAAAGCTATATAGGTTTTAAAACCTCATTCAAATTACTACTTATGATTATAGGTCCCTAAAGCTACAGAAGCCTGAGAGCTATGCTACATTGAAAAATAAAGTCAAGACTTTCAATCTGCATAGTGTCCTAAGTAAAATACATATTTTTCAATTGTGGCAAATAAAACTACCAGATATAACCTGTTTTTATTTTCCAAGGGATATATTACTTATTTGTGGATATCATAATTTATATATGATAATTTTCTTCCTTCTTTTGTTATTTTTATTTCCTTTACCCTTTAGCCAAGGTAAAGGAAATAAAAAAATTAAAAGTTACCTATTCCGCCTTCAACCTTGGTATGGTAATTTGAAAACAAGAATAACTATTTTTAATTGTGCATCTACCATCCTACCAATGTATTGGGGCCATAAGTATATTGATCAGCTTTCATATAAATTTTCTAGTATTTTTATATAACTTTGTAATGTCTAGAAATTAGGTACCCTTGGTACTTTTTCAAAATTATAGAAAGACCTATCTATTGTGAATTTAATCTTCACTTTCCTAAGGTATAAAGCTATGGTATTTGATGAAACTGAGAGTGATGAAACTTCTTGTAATCCTTCCCTGGCAGGCCTCCACTTGATTGCATGTCAGAATTTTCCAGTCTGAAAATTCATCTCATTAAACATATCTCATTATTGAACTATTTCTGTGAACAGGTAAGACATCATTTTGTTGTCTGTTCTCCATACATCTTCACATGCATTTACCCATCAGTTCTGTAAATTTCTTTTATTTTCTTTAGATTGTATGTATTTATTTTTAGAAAGAGGGGAAGGGAGGGAGAAAGAGAGGGAGAGAAACATCAATGTGTGATTGTCTCTTGCATGCCCCCTACTGGGGATGTGGCCTGCAACCCAGACATGAGCCCTGACTGGGAATTGAACTGGAAACCCTTTGGTTCTCAGTTCTGCATTCAATCCACTGAGCCACACCAGCCAAAGTGTAAATTTCTTTCCAGTGATGCCTAAACAACCTTTATCTTCTTTATCATTTTGAGTGTCGACACTAAATACAGATCCATATTTTGTTATATTTAAGTATAGTATTTGTGTCACTTATAACAAATTTGTCAACTCAAATCTATTAACTATTCAATTAGAATTTGCCACTATTGCTGCATTATTCTAAATAAATATTAAACCTATTAGAAACTTTCAACTGCTCATTGTTATCCAGTAAAAATAGTCTAAACTTGTATATAGCAAGTTTACCATTCACAACCTTCCTTAGTATATAATCATCTGTTATATCATTCTTCTGTTTTATGTTATCCCTGTAGTATGATTAATGTGTTTTACTCATTCATTCTTTACTAGCAGGAATGTTCAAACCGCGGCCCGCAGGCCACATGTGGCTCAGGATGGCTATGAATGTGGCTCAACACAAAAGTGTAAATTTACCTAAAACATTTTTTTTGCCCATCAGTTTTCATTAGTGTTTCTGTATTTAGTGTGTGGCCCAAGACAACTCTTCTTTTTCCAGTGTGGCCCAGAGATGCCAAAAGTTTGGATACTACTGCTTAGTGTTTCATGTACAATTCCATGTTTATCATTTTTATCACACTATTTTCTCTACCTAGAATGTACTATCATGACTTCTCTTTCTGTCTAACTAATATACTTCCTTTAAGAAATGGTTAGTATATTCATTTATTTGTTCATACTTCCATTCATCCATTCATCAATCAAAAAAAATGACTCCTGTAATTATTATTTTCAAAAATTCAGCACATGATACTTTGTAAGCATGTTTTAATTCCATGATCATTTGAGGGTTACCTATATGCAGATACATGATCTAGGCTTCATAGATGAGACATGAATGAATAGGAGAGAATTATAGTAGAATAATCATATATTTAAACAAGTAATGTTTAAACTTTAGCATATACATCATGTCTTAAGTAGATTTTAAGTCTCTTGAGATCAGGAATCATCTCACATTATTTTATATTAAGATTATTCAACATAACCTTTTCTACATATGAGTGTCTAAATAAATATTTTAAGGGAGGGAACTCTTACCCTTTGCAACAGTATGGATGGACCTGGAGACTATTTTTCTAAGCGAAATAAGTCAGTCATGAAAGACAAATACCATATGATCTCACTGACATGTGGAATCTAATGAACAAAATAAACTGACCAACAAAATAGAACCAGAGGCATGGATACATGGAACAGACTGACAGCTGCCACAGAAGAAAGGGAGACTGAATGAAAGAAGGTGAAAGGATTAGCCAAAGAACATACATCAATAACTCCAAGACACAGATAATAGTATGGTGATGGCCAGAGGGAAGGGGAGTGGGGGCAGTGGGGAGGTGGGCAAATGGGAGGAAATGGGAAACATCTGTAATAATGTCAACAATTACAAAAATAAAATACGTCGTCTCAAATTTTATCATCTATTACAAAACATACTAAAAACTGTGAAACAGTATTCATTGTAATAGGCATGATGTCCATGTGAATTGTATTTGTTTTTTGAGAAATTAGTTCAAAGACTGGTTATGTGAACATATGCAATAATAATAGCTGATGCAGGGGAAAGAAGAGGAAGGGACAAGTCAAGGAACACAAATAGAGGACTTGTAGGCATGGAAAATGGGGGTGATTGTGAGAGTGGGAGGGGGCAGGGCAGGGGAGAGCAATGGGGAAAAAGGTGGGGCAACTGTAACTGAACAACAATGAAAAATAATAATGCTAACACTTATATAGCAATTAATACTTGTCGGTCACTGTTCTAAGTGCTAGATATAACTAATGTTTTTAATCTTCAAATCTTCATTCAAGTCTGTTGACTGGCTGAAATGTCTTTAGCAAAGTATACGGGTCATGGTGGTTCAACTATTATCTGCATTAATCTGGAATGGGGTTTTGGCTTAAGGGGCCTCTTCTCAAATCTGTCCCTGCTATTTCTTATTTTACTGTGGCAGAAAGAATAATGAGAAATTTTATGTCTTATGAAAAGCCTCAAAATTAGACTGCTACTTTCAACAAAATCACTGTAGACTCTTAATAGACCAACTCTCCCACTGAGAAAAAAATTGAAAAATATGCATACAATAAAATAAACTCCTCTGTTTCAGGGCATCAGAAGGATTAAAGTAAAGTGAACACAAATGCAAGGTTACAGAAATACTGAAAGCAAAGGAATGGGACAAAATATATCACACAATCTAATATATATCTTAGTTATACTAATATATATTATTAGTATAACTAATTATATACTAATTAATATTATATACACACTAATATATATATGAGGGGGGCCAAAAACAAAATTTATTTATAAAAATTGTATTTATTCTCACATGTTTAAACTTCAGTTGCCTTCAAAGTATTCTCAGTTTGATGCAATACACCTATTGAAACATTTTTTTTCACTGCTTAAAACAGTTCTTGAACTTGTTGGTTTTTATACCTTTTAGTGCCTCTGCTGTTTTGTGTTTCACCACTTTCACATCAGCAAAACATTCCCCTTTGAGGACCTTTTTCACCTGGGGAAACAGAAAAAAGTCACATGGGGTGAGATCAAGTGAATAGGGAAGGTGGGGGTACAGGGGTCATGCCTTTTTTTTTTCTTTTGGTCTAAAACTGCTGAATATTCAGTGCAGTGTGGGCAGGTGCTCTTGTAAATCACCCATCATGAAATGGGCAAATCCATTGGAAGAGTCTTCAAAAAAAATTCCCTGAAGCCAAATGCAGCCTCTCACAACAACAATACCAGCTGGTGCATTGATGATGCAGATGGGCTCCTAGAACACTCATCTAACAGGGGAAGCCTGTACTACAAGGCACCCACCCTCCAGAAGATAATTCTATTTTTTTTTCAGTGAAATCATATGGTATTTGTCTTTCTCTGACTGGCATATTTCACTTAGCATAATGCTCTCCAGGGCCATCCATGCTGTCAAAAAGTATAAACTGTTTTTAAATCTATGTCTGTATCTTTTATAATATATTTTATGGACTTATTTGTGTATTTATTTATTTTTTAATTACAGCTGACTTTCAATGTTGGTTTCAGGTATAAAGCATAGTGGTTAGACATTAATAACATACTAGATGATCCACATGTTAAGTCTAGTACTCACCTAGCACAATAACTAATTATTACAATATTATCAACTATATTTCTTAAGCTGCACTTTAGATCCCTGTGGCTATTTTTTTTTTTTATAACTGGCAGTATGTAGTTCTTAATCTCTTTCACCTATTTCACCTGACCCCTCAACCTTCCTATCTGGCAATCATCAATTTGTTCTCTGGATATCCAGATTGCTTCTACATTTACTATATTATGATAAGGTGTTACATGGCTCTCTGATTTACTCTATACTAGTGGAAAATGAGAGTAAAAAGTGTAAATACTCTCAATATCCTTCTGAAACTAATTTTGACCTAATGAATCCCCTGAAAGATCATTGGGGAAGTACAGTTTTTCCCAAACCACACTTTAGAAATCTGCTCTAGAAAACCATGGAAAAATAGTAAAATAAGGCATAAGTTGAAACCTAATTAATAATACAAATATTTAATACAATATCCCAATAATTTTGAATAAAGAACAGACTAAACAAAGAAACTAATGCTATAGAAATAATATAGATACAGCCATGGCTGGTGTAGCTCAGCAAATTGAGTGCTGGCCTGTGAACCAAAGGGTCACCAGTTCGATTCCCAGTCAGGCCACATGCCTGGGTTGTGGGCCATATCCCCGGTGGGGGGTATGTGAGAGGCAACCACAAATTGATGTTTCTCTCCCTATTTTTCTCCCTCTCCTCTCCTGTCTAAAAATAAATATTTTTAAAAATCTGTAAAAAAATAATACAGATGCAACTATACCAACAATTACTTTAAGTGTAAATAACACTCAATTTAAAAGGCAAGGATTTTGTATTAAATAGATCTAAGTGGTTTTTCTAAGAGTTACACTTTATATATAAGGACACATTGAAACTAGAAGGACTGGAAGAGGTATATCACGTAAAACTAAAACTAAGTGGTATTTCAGCAACCTGGGTGACTCTTTACTGATAATGTGATGACTGAAAAAAAATCCAGAGATAAAAGAATATACACTATATTTTTCATTTCTGTGAAGTTTAAAGCATACAAAAATAATTGATTATGGAATATAAAACTGGTTACCACTTGGAGTGTAGACTGGGCAGAAGCATGGGAGAACATTATGGGGTGCTAGAAAATTTTCATAGTCTTACTTGTGTTGTTATTATACATATGCAAATATGTGCATATATTTATTAGGCATATAAAAGTATATGCAAATATATTGTAGTCAAGCTATATATTTATGACTAGTGCACTTGTATTTTACTTATTATAGTATAAATAAATAAATTTATTAAAAAAATGTGGCCCTGGCTGGGGTAGCTCAGTGGATTGAGCATGGACTGTGAACCAAAGGGTCACTGGTTCGATATCCAGTCAGGGTACATGCCCAGGTTGCGGGCCAGGTCTCCAGTAGGGGGGCATGTGAGAAGCAACCACACATTGATGTTTCTCTCCTCTTTCTCCCTCCCTTCCCCTTTCTCTAAAAATGAATAAATAATATATATTTTTTAAAAACTGTGGTAGGCAGAAGAATCGTTAAACATGCCATTTGTCTTTACAAGCTTTGACTGTTAAATAAGGTTAATTCTGTCAGCTGAGGAAACGATGAAACTCAAATAGTAGACAATGATAACACAGAACGCAGAAGAAATTTGAGTATAGAGTTTTAAGGTCATTGTGTAGATCAGAATAGAATGCAAGTATTAATTAAACAGATTAGTTCTGCTATACATGTTAACATTTTTGGGTTAAAAGTACATTAACAGTGCCCTGTCTGGTGTGGCTTAGTGGACTGAATGTGGGCCTGTGAACCAAAGGGTTGCTGGTTCGATTCCCAGTTGGGGCACATACCTGGGTTGCGGGCCAGGTACCCAGTTGGAGGTGCTCAAGAGGCAACCACACATTGATGTTTCTTTCCCTCTCTTTCTCCCTCCCTCCCCCTCTATCTAGAAATAAATAAATAAAATCTTTAAAAAATACATCTCACCTATAAGTGGAAACTAATCAACAAAACAAATAAGCAAGCAAAATATAACCAGAGACATTGAAATAAAAAACAAACTGACAGTAACCAGGTGGGAGGTGGGTAATGGGGGGGAAGAAAGGGAAGGGTCATCAAGGAACATATATAAAGGACCTATGGAGAAAGCCAAAGCAGGGAAGGATTGAGGGTGGGAGATGAGGGTGGGTGGGACAGGGGAGAGTGGTGGCAGGAAAATGGAGACAACTGTACTTGAACAACAATAAAAAATTTTAAAATATAAAAATAAAATCTTAAAAAAAGAAAAATACATAAACAGAATGTGTAATGTCTTTGCTAGTAGAGTGGAAAACAAAGAGAATGAAGAAAGTGTGTTTTATTTAAATGCAGGGAAGACAGGAAATGAGCCAAAAGAAATATAATACATAGAAGACAAAATTAGATGATAGAATGAATACACATGTATCATAATAGCAATAAATATAAAAAGATGAAAGGCATCTGTTAAAAGACAGAGACTCTCAGATTGGTGCTATTTCCTCCAATTCAGAAGGATTCCTTTCTACAACTTTGAAATGAATAGATTATTTGAAACACGCTAGTATTATTATTTAATATTTATTTTGGGGCTTTAACTAAAGAAATTATAAGCTTTATAGCAACAATTATATTTTCTTCTCTTGTAGTCTGATCTCAACAATGAAATGGAATCTGATATGATAGATGTGGTAAGTGGCCTTTTAAGATCTTGTTTTATAAAATAAAATAATTCACATATACTAAATATTTTTGATGCTAGAATACTAAATAATTATAGTTCTTTTAGTACTCTATATACAAGTATAAATAAATATAAATATATAGTAAATGTTTAAAGCATAGAGTGGTTTATGTTTTCTGTCACACAGATGAAATTGTTTTAAAAAAAGGACAAATCTAATATTTTTTACAGAAGGTAATATTCTAAACTGTGAAACAGAAATAAACCATAAATTAATTGAAAAGGTATAATTTACATTGAGGAAATATGAGGAGTATACCTTCAGCATATTCTAAAGCAAAAATAAAAATAGTTCCTTTATTTGCATTACTAATTTGGTACATTTTTTCTCTGAGAAATAATTTGCTTGTGTGCAGCTTTCCTTGGTCAGAAACTGTAACTATACATTGGAGTTAATTACTCAAGAGAACAGACCTTAATACACTATATAAGACAAAGTTTTTTGAAATTATGTATATCAGATATTGGTGTAGAGAAAGTTATCTATCTTCATAAAATCCCATTGTTTAGAAAATGTATTTTTCTTAATAATTTCCAACAACAAAAAAACCTCTCTTGAATGTGTACATATTGCCTTGGGGACCTCTGTTCATTCTTTCATTCTCATTAAATAACAATAAAAAATCTGAGTACTCTAGACTTACAGGTTGCCTGAAGTATTTTAGATGTGCCTGAAACAATTAGAATTAATTAATTATATTTTTTCCTTTCTAGATCAATCTAGTATTCATTTGAGGAAATTTAAGAGGCTCAATCACTCCTATAAGTATGAATCATTTAGGTAGCCATTTAGCTTTGTTTTTTTGTTTGTTTTCACCATTCTTTACCACTTGTTCCATGGCAAAACAAAGTATCTAGCTAGTACTACTTCCATTTTTCATATAATATCTGGAACAAAAGGTAAAATGCCTCTGCCTTAGAAACTGCCTTCTTTTTACAGTTTGCTAATGGTTGAATATATTTATTGTGACTTTAAAACTTATTCCTTATCAGAATGAAAATTTTCCTGTGGGGCATATAGTATGTTAAACTAGTTCATGTTTTACATTTTTTTTAATTTTTATTTTCTATTTTTATTTATTTTTTGGAGAAAACATTTCTTTTTTCTTTTTTATTGTTGTTTATTTACACTTGTCCTGCCTTTTCCCCTCATAGCTCTCCCCGTCCCATCCCCCCATTCCCACAGTCAATCCCCCCATTTTCCGTGCCAATGAGTCCTCTCATCATATTGTTTGATTTGCCCCTGCCCCTTCTTTCCCCATTATCTCCTTCCTCCATCTCCTCTGATCACCGTCAGTTTGTTCTTTATTTCAATGTCTCTGTTTCTATTTTGCTTGCTTGTTGCTTTGTTAATTAGACTCCACTTGTAGATGAAATCAAAAGGTATTTGCCTTTTACTGCCTGGCTTATTTCACTTTGCATAATGCTCTCCAGTTCCATCCATGCTGTTGTGAAGAGTAGGAGCTCCTTCTTTCTTTCTGCTGCATAGTATTCTATTGTGTAAATGTAGCACAGTTTTTTAATCCACTCATTTACTGATGGACACTTAGGCTGTTTCCAGTACATGGCTGTTGTAAATAATGCTGCTATGAGTATTGGGGTGCATAGGTTCTTTTGAATTGATGATTCAGGATTCTTAGGGTATAATCCCAGCAGTGTGTTAACTGGATAAAAAGGCAGTTCCATCTTTAGTAAGGAAATTCCATACTGTTTTCCACAGTGGCTGCACCAGCCTACATTCCCACCAACAGTGTACTAGGATTCCCTTTTCTCTACAACCTCACCAGCACTTGTTGTTTGTTGATTTGTTAATGATGGCCATTCTGACCTGATATGAAGTGGTATCTCATTGTGGTTTTAATTTGCATCTCTCTGCTGGCTAGTGATGCTGAGCATCCTTTCATATGTCTCTGGGCCCCCTGCATGTCCTCCTTGGAGAGTGTCTGTTCAGGTCCTTTGCCCATTTTGAAATTGGATTGTTTGTCTTCCTGGTTGGAGTCATATGAGTTCTTTATATACTTTGAGAAAGAATGACAAAGTAGAAGGGATCACAGTTCCTGATATTGTACTATATTACAATGCTACTATAATCAAAATAGTCTGGTACTGGTGTAAGAACAGACATATAGACCAATGGAACAGAATAGAGAGTTCAAAAATAAATTCAGGTTTCTATGGCCAGTTGATATTTGACAAAGGAGACAGGAACATAAAATGGAGTAAAAATAATCTTTTCAATAAATGGTATTGGGAGGTCTGAACAAGTATATGCAAAAAAATGAAACTTGACTACCAACTTACACCATATACTAAAATAAACTCAAGAAAGATAAAAGATTTCAATATAAGTCATGATATCATGAAAGTCCTAGAGGAGAACACAGACAGGAAAATTTCAGATATCCCATGCAGCAATATTTTCAATGATACATCCCCTAGAACAAGAGATATAAAGGAAAGAATAAAATTATGGGACTATATCAAATTAAAAAGCTTCTGCATGGCTAAAGAAAACATCAACAAAATTAAAAGGACATCAACTATATTGGAAAACATAATTGCCACTGATACGTCAGAGAAGGGTTTGATCTCCAAAAATATTTTTTTTAATTTTTTAAATTTACAGTTTACACTCAATATTATTTTATATTAATTTCAGTTGTACAGCATAGTGATTAGACAAGTATATACTTTCCAAACTGGCCCCACTGATATTTCCAGTTCCCAACTGGCACCATACATAGTTGTTACAGTATTACTTGCCCATAAAAAAACAATGAAGCCTAATAATTTGTGACAGCATGAATCAACCTAGAGGATATAATGTTAAGTAAAATAAGTCAGTCAGAAAAAGACCAATACCATATGATTTCATTTATATGTGGAATCTAAAGAAAAATATAAATGAATAAAAAAAACAGAAACAGACTCATAAATATAGAGAACAGAGTGATGGTTGCCAGAAGGGAGGAGGTTTGGCAGACTGGGTGAAAAAGGTGAAGGGATTGAGATACACACTTTGTTAGTTGCAAAAATAGTCACGGGGATGTAAAGTACAGCATAGGAAATATAGTTCATGCTTTTTTTTTTAAGTGAAAGAAAGTTTTGGGGTCCTTTTTGAAAAACAAGTTTTGATAAGGGCAAGGTGAAATAAAGCATGAGGATATTCAGTTCATAGATGTAAAACTGTAGAAGTAAGGAATAGGAGGAAAAATAAGCTACTTGGCAGTTTTTCTAGGGATAGGAAACTTTGCTCTTGAAGCATTTGTTTTAGTTAAATATCGACCTATTTTAACTTTAGTAACAAACTAAGAACCACCAAGGATATAGTTAAAAATGAAGTGGCTCTGCATTCTGCATTTGCCATAAATCATCATCACATGAACTCAGAAGAGACATTTTGTTTGAGATTATCCTATTTAGGAAATCATGAAAAAGACTTATTTCCTTACATTCTTTATTCTTTTGTAGATTCAAAAGTCATAATGACTATATGTTTATAAATGGAATGAATTTTAAGATTTCTAATAGATACTGCTTTTTAAATATAGAGAGATACATTTAAAGGGTTTTTCCTAATGATAATTTAATAAGCATATAATATATGTTACTTAATATTTTATTTTTCACCCTGGTTTCTCCAAACATTCCTTGTCCTTATCTTCCATTTTATTTCTTTTTATTCTTAAGGTTTTCTCTTTCTATTTTCTTTTGCTTTTTTCCCCTCTTACTGCTCCATATGGGACCTGAAGATTAAGTATTGGGGTGAAGTTCAGGAAATGTTCATAGACTTGAGAATGTATATGATGTTAACATATTTCCACCTTCAACTATTAAACTAATTAAACTAATTAAAGAACCACCTAAAGTCTAAAGGATTGTTATATGCTTCTGTCCACATTGCCTGGGATTTACAATTATAGCTATGTCCTCTAAGACATGCTTCTTCATCAGAAATTATATTGACATTAAAGTGATGTATGGACATGCAGAGAAAAGGAAAAAAAAGTATTGTCTTTCGCTTTAGAGTAATCTGTTTAAAGACTTCCTAAATTCCTAATACCTGGCATTAATATTAAACTCTCCTCAGAATCTCACAAATTAATTACATATTGGCTCAGTGTCAGATCAGGGATCCAATTTTTGGTATACCTCAATTAAAATAAATAATATTCAAATATACAGGGTCTGGCACAATGACACCCCTTTTCATTACAAAATCTTTTATTAAAAAATCCTGAGTATGTAATTCTGTAACATGACAATATCAGACTCAGGCACACCATGTGACATTTTATTTGAAATGTTCAAATTAAAACTGTAAATTGTAATCTAGGTGGTGAAAGAGAAATACCATATGATCTAATCTCTAAGTGAAACCTAATCAATAAAACAGACAAGCAAGCAAAATACAACCAGAGTCATTGAAATAAAGAACAAATCTGACAGTAACCAGAGAGGAGGGGGGAGAGGGAAAGTAGAGGATAATAAAGGGGGGCCATCAAGGAACATGTATGAAGGACACATGAACAAAGCCAAAGGGAGTGGGTTCCAGGTTGGAAGGTGGGAATGGGGGGGCAGGGAGGGTGTGGTGGGCTGGAAATGGAGACAATGGTACTTGAACAATGATAAAAAAGAAAGAAAAAAAACTATGAATCATTACACCCATATTATTATCCTACCAACCACACTCAAGAAGGTGTTACTCCTGACATACCCTATATATTTTGAAACTTGGAAGGCACTTTAGTTTTGGTCTAACCACCCACTCTAGTATTTGAATAACCTCCTATACAAAAGGAGGATCCCCCCTAAAACCAGTGGCTATCTAGAAAAAGTGTGTTCTAAGAGGAGACATAAAAATCAAAGCATGTGAAGCAGATGCATGTCTGATGTATTCCAAGAATAACTAGAAGCCCAAGGTGGCTTGAATAAGATGTCAAGGGGAGAGGGAATGGGGAATACAGAAAACAAAGCTGAGGTCTAAGAGCAAATGAGTTGAATGACAGATTTTATAGATAGTGGGTCACTGTCAAGACTTAAGTATTTTTTTTGCCCTGACTGGTGTGTCTCAGTGGATTCAGTGCCAGCCTGTGAGTCACAGGGTCACCAGTTCAATTCCCAGTCAGGGAACATGCCTAGGTTGCAGGCCAGGTCCTTAGTAAGGGGCAAGCAAGAGGCAACCACAGATTGATGTTTCTTTTCTTCTCTTGTCCCTCCCTTCTCCTCTCTCTAAAAATAAATAAATAAAATCTTTAAAAAAGACTTAAGTTTTCCCCCTCAACATTTTATTATTTAAATTTTCAAACATATAGAAAAGTTGTAAGAATTATACCATAAACACCTATATCCATACCACTTAGATTCAACATATAACATTTCTGTATTTGCTCTATCAAATATTCATCATCTATCCATCCCTCTATCTACCCACCAATTCATCTTATTTTTTTATGGTGCACTGCCAGTTAGGTTGCAGAAATCAGTACACTTTGCCCCAAATACTTTAGTATGCA
The DNA here is from genome assembly GCA_004024845.1 of Tonatia bakeri. Lineage (NCBI taxonomy): Eukaryota > Metazoa > Chordata > Mammalia > Chiroptera > Phyllostomidae > Tonatia > Tonatia bakeri. Next base: position 20,829 of record PVIA01009734.1, on the reverse strand, counting down.
TATTATTAATGGAACTTCAATACTGGTTTTCAGTTCAATTTTATAGGTAAAATTTACAAAAAAACAGAATGCACAAATCTTAAAGGTGTCCTTTTTTGGGTCTTTACTAACATATACACCCAAAACTTGGTGAAGATATAGAACATTACTGTCACCCCAGGAATTTCCCTCATGTTCATTCTGAGTCATAACTGATGCCCCTCACCTGTTTTCCCACCCTCTCACTAGGAGGTAACTACATTTCTGATTTTTCAAAACCTCAGATTAGTTTTGACATTTCCGAAAATTTGTATAAATGAAATTATATACTATGTGCTGTTTAATGTAAGGACTTTCTCACTCAGCATATTTCATATCAATTTTTACTATCAGTTGATTTTCCTTTTTGTTATGTACTATTCCATTGCATATATACACATATATCCCAATTTATCTTTTTATTATATAGATGGAGGTTTCTATTATTTACAATGTAAGGCTATATGAATAAAGTTTCTATGACTATATTTCATGTAAGGATTTTTAGAGAGTATTTTTAGAGCAGTCTTATGTTCACAGCAAAATTTACAGGGCGACACAATTTCCTGTATACTTCACAACCCTACATATATACAAACTCCCCCACTATCAGTGAGCCCCACCAGAGTGGTACATTCGTTACAATTGATGAACCTGCATTGACACATCTTAATCATCCAAAGTCTGTAGTTTACATTATGGGCCTGGCCTTGGTGTTGCACATTGTATGGGTTCGAACAAATGTGCAATGACACGTATCCATCATTATAGTATTATAGAGTATTTTCATTTTCCTAAAAGACCTCTGTCTTCTGTGAATATTGTTTAGTCTTTTTGTGGACATATGCTTTTATTTCTCCCTATAAGTACCTAGGAATGAGGTTGCTGGGGGAAGATGCATGTTTAGATTTATAGGGAACTTCCAGAACTATCTCCAATGCAGTTATATCATTTTACACTACAAGAAAAATGTAAAAACAAATTTCAGTTGCTCCACATTCTCAAAATATTTTGGTATTCTCAGATTTTTCAATTTTAGCCATTCTGGTAGATATGCAGTGGTATCTTATTGTAGCTTTTATCTGCATTTTGGTGTTAAGTACTTTTAAACATGTTTATGCCCTTACATAAATCCCTTTTGTGTGTATAGTGTCTGCTCAAAACTTTTGTCCATATTTAAAAAAATTAGTTGTTTGCATTTTTATTATTGAGTTATTGGGGTTTTTCATGTAACCTGGATACCAGTCTTTTGTCAGACATTTAATTTATGAGTATTTTCTCCCAGTGTAGGTTTACCTATTCATTTTCTCAATGGAGCTTCTTGTTGAGTAATAGTTTTTAATTTTAATGAAGTTCAAAGTATTATTTTTCCTAGTGTCTTGTCTAGAAAAACTTTGTCTACCCCAAGTTGTAAAGATGCTCTTTTCTGTTTTCATTTACATGCTTTATAATTTTGGTTCTTACATTTAGATTCATGATTAATTAGAGGTTATAGATTATTGTATTTCCATGGATATTAAATAGTTCTAGTACCATTATGGAAAATAGTTTGCTTCTTCAATTGGATTCTTTTAGTGTCTTTGTAAAAAAATTAATGACTATATAAATGAAGGTCTGTTTATGGACAGTGCATTTTTCATTACCTATTAGTCAGTTTTTATGCTAACACCACACTATTTTTATTATTGGACATTTGTGTCAAGGCCAAAAGTCAGATAGTGAATAAATTTCTACCTTAGAGTCACACAAGTGAATTGAAATATCAGATCTTTAGAAGGACACAGTTGAAACTATACATGTTAACTCACTATACAGTGCACAGTGATGCATTAACATATTATTTCTGGCAGAAATATCAGTACCTTTCAGACAAGACTTTCTCTTGCTTTGTTTGTTTGGACTTGAAAGAGAATGGAGCAGAGGGGTAGGCAGGAGACAGGTGTAGCCTGAAGTCAGTCCTGGGGTTCTAGTCTATTTTGAAATAGTGCCTAGTTTGGAAAATAAAACATAGTGGAAGAAAAACTATGAGGTGAGGTTTCTATCAAAATCGGAAGGTCCTGTCCATCCTTGACTCTGTAATTTCCCAGGTTCTTTGTGTTGAAGTGTATCAAAGGGCATGGTAAATGAGGAAGGAGCTTACTATTCAATCATTGTCAAATTACAAGGTCTGTCAGGAAGGTATCGAGCCATGAAATATGAAAAATAGAGACATTTATTGAAGAAGGTACAAGATGCAAGAAACATTGTACGTAGAACAATGATGCCTCAGTGCCCTTCAAAGTTGGCACCCTGGGACCTCACACAGTTCTCCCAATCGCCATCAACTGTCCCATTGTATTTTCCTGAATCTCATCGATGGTCTGAAATCTCTTCCCTTTCAAAGGTGATTTTAGTTTTGGGAAAAGCTAGAAGTTGCAGGGTACCAAATCTGGACTTTAAGGGGGCTAAATCACCTGGGTGATTTGATGTTTCACCAAAAAATTCTGCATGAGACATAATGTATGAGTGGGCATGTTGTCATGATGAAGCTGCCAATCACCAGTTGCCCATAGCTGTGGCTTTTTGAATTATCCAAATAGTTTTTACAGAAAATGTTCAAGCTTAACCCAAAGTTTGATGCACATGCATTGCTCTACTCACTTAGTCATTTTGAATGCAACAGCCACACAGTACACATACTCACTCAAAGGCATCTACTTCCCCCACTGACTAGTGCAGTGAAATCATCATTGTTCACACACGCACATTCCAGTCCACTCTCTGGCTTCAAGGTTACACCAATGTCATACAAACCATTTGCATAATAAAAATAGTGGGACTTGATCCAGACAGACATCGTATTTATAACTTTACATTTTATTTATATTTATTTATTCATTTTTAATTTATTTTTCATTGTTCAGTTACAGTTGTCCCCATCCCCCCCCCCATTGCTCTCCCCTGTCCCATCCAACCCCTACTCCCAAAGATAATCCCCACCTCATTGTCTTTGTTCTTGGGTCCTTTGAACCTGTTCGCCTTCTTTCCCCCATTATCCCCCTCCCTGAACCTCTCTGGTCACTGTCAGCTTGTTGTTTATTTCAGTGTCCCTGGTTCTGTTTGCTTGTTTGCTTTGGTGAAAGGTTCCACTTATAGGTGAGATTATATAGTATTTGCTCTTTACTTCCTGGCTTATTTCACTTAGCATAATACTCTCCAGCTCCGCCCATGCTGTTGTGAAGGGTAGGAGCTCCTTCTTTCTTTCTGCTGTGTAGTATTCTATTGTGTAAATGTAGCACAATGTTTTGATCCACTCGTTTACTGATGGACACTTAGGCTGTTTCCAGTATATGGCTGTAGTAAATAACACTGCTGTGAACATAGGGGTGCATAGGTTCTTTTGAATTGGTGATTCAGGATCCTTAGGGTATAATCCCAGCAGTGTGTTAACTGGATAAAAAGGCAGTTCCATCTTTAATTTTTTTAGGAAATTCCATACTACTTTCCACAGTGGCTGCACCAGTCTACATTCCCACCAACAGTGTACTAGGATTCTCTTTTCTCCACAACCTCACTAGCACTTGTTGTTTGTTGATTTATTAATGATGACTATTCTGACCTGATATGAAGTGGTATCTCATTATGGTTTTAATTTGCATCTCTCTGCTGGCTAGTGATGCTGAGTATCCTTTCATTTTGGCCCTCTGTCCTCTTCAGAGAAGCATCTGTTCATGTCCTTTGCCCATTTTTTAATTGGATTGTTTGTCTTCCTAGTGTGGAGTTGTATGAGTTCTTCATATATTTTGGAGGTCAAACACTAGTCTGATATATCATTGGCAAATATGTTCTCTCATACAGTGGGTCCTTTTGTTCATTTTTGATGATGGTTTCTTTAGCTGTGCAGAAGCTTTTTAATTTGATATAGTCCCATTTGTTTATTCTTTCCTTTACGACCCTTGCTCTTGGGGACATATCAGTGAAAATATTGCTGCATGAAATATCCAAGGTTTTTCTCCCTATGTTCTCCTCTAGGACTTTTATGTTGTTATGACCTATATTTAAATCTTTTATCCATCTTGAATTTATTTTGGTGTATGGTGTAAGTTGGTGGTTGTTTCTTCTTCTTTTTTTTTTTGCATATAGCTGTCCAGATCTCCCAACACAATTTGTTTTGTATTCCATTCTATATTTTCTGCCCCCTTTGTTATATATTAATTGACCACAGGAACATAGGTTTATTTCTGGACTCTATTCTGTTTGACTGGTCTGTGTTTCTGTTCTTATACCAGTGCCAGACTGTTTTGATTACAGTGGCCTTGAAATATTGTTTGATATCAGGTACTGTGATCCCTCCTAATTTGTTCTTTTTCCTCAAAATTGTAAATGTACATATCAAATTAAAATATTTACCAGGGATAATGTGTGCATTTGGTGCCAACAGAAACATGGATTTTTATCTAAAAGTTTTTTCAAATTGTTTAGATCATAAAGTATTTTGTTCTTTAATGTTTTATTTGTTTTTATTAGTAGTTCATATAAATTTTCTAAATATAATGGGACACCTTACTTTTTAAAAATTTACATTTTGCTTTCAATATTGTTTTGTATTGGTTTCATGTGTACAGCATAGTGGTTTCTCTTTAACAATTTAAATCTCTGTGTTTTCCCATGATCCCTTTACTCAAAGTCAGTGTTAATCATTTTACATATGCCTTGGAAATATTTAAGAATTGTATTTATTCCCTCATACTCATCAACAATACATATTTATGTAGTTCTATTGTATATTTGAAATTTAACTATGTGGTAGGGATTTAGAATTATGTATAAGCTATAACTGCCCCCCTATGAGATTTAATGATTGCTAAGTAGGTGGTTTATTGGGCCATTATTTATAACTCTTTCCTTTTATTTAATGTTTTAATTTCCCTTCCTAAACTTTTACTGAGACTTTAGAATCAAATTTTGTGGTATCAAAATATTAAAATCAACAGGTCAAATTTTCTTTAGAGAGTTTGGTACATTTAAAGGCAATGACAATATGTTCCCTGAGTGCATTTATACAGGAACATACAAATATTCCCACCAAAAATGCAGTAAATAGATACTTATGGAGTTCATGATAGGTAATTTTAATATTTACCCTCTTTCTCTGTGAATGGGATTCTGAGTGATACTTAAGTTCTTAGGCTCTTCTGCCTTTTCTGAAAGTTTCATGCCATATGTGTATGTATGTGTATATATGTATATGTGTATATATATATATATATGTAAATTTATGTCTGTGTATATATGTGTATATGTATACATATATATTCAAACATTTTTTACTTCTTTTCACTCATCTGCATGTTGCCTACACAACAATTGAGACTACCTAAAAAATTATATACTTCACAATTTTGTACCTTGATATTAAACACTTGACTCACTCTGTAAATAAAAATATATATATTTCTTCTTGTTGATGAGTTATGTATGTCTTTAGTGTGTTTTCCTGAATATAAGTATATATATTCAATTTTTCAAAAAAAGTTATGAAAATTACCTATTAGAAATGACATTGATGTAAGTTAAGTTTCATGAATCTTTTCTCTGTTCTTTTCTAGTGCAAGGGTGTGACTAAAATGTGTAATTACATAATGGATCTGCCACCTGAAGTCACTGGACCAGAAGAGATGTCACCTAGGGTGCAAGTGGTAAGCAAATTTTTAAAAATATTTTTCATTAATATAATACATTATATAAATTTTAAATGTCAATCAAATCCTAATTTAACATATAATCATTTAGGAGTTTTGAGGGGGTTACTTTCAATGTTGCTCCATATATTCAATATATAAGATGATGTAATCATATCTTGCTTTTTTATATAGTCATTATATTAATTTTGAGTGTCTATATTATGTACAATTGAATTTATAACTCATAATTAATTTCATTATTTAATTATTGTTGGATTATTTTTATTGCCACCAGTTTTCAGGTAATAAAAGTAAAGCTGATATAGTTATCTTTCTAGGTATATTTATCTTTAACCATTGAATTAATTTCCTTGAATATATTCCTATGATTCTGATGATTACAGTGATGGAGTGTACAATTATTTTAAGATCAAATTATCTTCCAGAAGAATTCTACCAAATTAAACCTTCATTTTCACCAGTATTAGGCTTTATCTGTTTTTCTTATTCCTGCTATAATTATAAAATCAAAACTTATTTGTGTTTTAGGTAGTATTTAATTGCTTGGACATTCTTCTTATATGATATATATGTTTCTACATTTTTCTCCACTTCTTTATCTTTATTATTAAAACTATTTTTTCTAATTTAAAAGTAATAACTTATATAAAATGTGAAAAATACAGAAAAGCATTTGAATTGTTTTTCCCATTAACAATATTTATATATTTTCTTCCAGTGTTTCTTCTCTTCATATTTTACTTAAATTATTGTGACATACATATTACTTTTATGTACATATATTAATTTTTATTCATAAATACATGTATAATTTGATCATATAAACATAATTCATTTGATACCTTTTATTGTTGGCATTCAAATTATTTCAAGTTCTTGCTATTACTATTATGCATAATACTTTGATATATATAATTATACATCTTCATACATTAATTTTTCTCAGACTTAGTTGCTTAGACATGGAATTACTAGTTCAAAGGCTATGAACATGTTTAAGATTTTTAATATAACTGAAAAATTTCTTTCATAAAGGGTTATATCAGTTTATGCTAAAGATACTACATCAGCAGCATATGTGCATAACCATTTCCTTATACATTTACTATTTAATTATCTAGGTGTAAAGTAGTCATAATCACAACCCTTGTCATATTTTATTTCTCTTACAATTAATGAGGTTAAAGTTTTCCATTATATTTACAAGCCATTTTTATTTTATTTTTGCCTGAATTGCCTACTCATAACCTTTGTCCATTTAACTACTGGAGTCTTAGTGATGATTTATATGTATTTTATATTACTCATATGTATATGTTCCAAATTTATTGTAAAGATTTTCACAGTGCTTTGAGATAGGGAATTTTTTTTAAATTCAGAATTAAGCCTGGAAATTAATTACCAGTGAAGTCAGTTACATAATTTAAGTGCATTATTTTAACTCAATCATGATATGATTATATTTATCTTAGTATATATGTGAGTTTCTAGTACTTTTAAAAAGGAATGTAGTTATGATTGACTTCTCTTTAAACAGAGGGAAAATAAACCACACTTGCTCAAACACAAAATATTATTTAATAGGAAAAATATTTACAGCTCTTATTTAAGTAACCATTCAGATGTCACACTTATATTTTTTAAATCATTTTAATCTACTACCAAATCTTAGTTTATTGTTTCTATGAAAACATAACAAGATAGTTATTACAGTTGCCCATATGGAAAACCTAATCTTAGCATACTGATTTAATGAAAGAAAGGTGGCAGACACCTTTAATATAGAATTGTTTGGGTTGAAATAGTTAATAACCTAAAAAATAAATAGGCTATTATCTTATTGTTCAATTGTATTAAGGATGGGATGTCATTAAACTGTAAACTACATGCAAAAAAGAATGTGACATTTTATGCTAATGATGACATGCACTAATTATTTAAAATATTTAAGAATAATTTGGTTCTCGGTTGTAGGGTAAGATAGAATATTAACTTTATTATGTAAAATACAGAAATCTAAATTGTGATAGGAAATAAGTTTTATAAATGAAGGAGCAAATTAATTGGAGCAATATTAGAATTTAGTATAGGTTTTAGTTTTCTTGAAATCTGACTTTACCACTAATAAAGCTACATGTGAACTTGAACAAATCATATTTCCTCTTTGAACCTCAGTTTCTCCTATGTAAAATGCAAGGTTTAAGTGAGTTACAACTGTGGTCACTTATAGCTCTGTGAATCTAATGTGGTTTCACTGGTCCACTATTTAATTCCTTCCCACAGTGTTCTCTCAAAGAAATGACTAACTAGTGATTATATTCTGCCTAGTAATTAATTAATCCCTAACACAGAAATTGATTAAGTATTATTGATTTCCCTCAAAATGTTAGTTTTATAGCTACAGATTTTGATGTATTGAGAGAAGGAGAGGTGGTTAAGAGTTTGAAGGACAGGAAATCAAATTCTCCCAACCTACAATTTCTGAGAACATATACACAAATTGAAATATGGAATGAGAAAAATCACAATGAATTATAAATTTTAAAAATATGACAAATATTACAAACATAAAATATTCTTGGGGACTTGGAAGGGCTTATACAAATGTGAGGCCCTAAAACGTAAGCTTCATTGGCTTCATGGTAAATTCATGTCTGGAATTAGGCATGTTTTTTCCTTTGCGTACTTCTCTCTGGCCACTCCTTATCTTTAACAGTCCTTCTAACTCCACGGACACAAGTAACATGAAAGAAGAAAACTACATTGGAGGCCAAACAGGAAATATATAGATACAACTTTTGTGTCAGCAAGAAATATATGAAGCACTATCCTTCCCTCTATGAGCGCTGCCTGAATTATTCTTGCTCTATTATGTTAAACACTAGCCACAAAGTTGCAACCTTTTGGGGGAGGAGTGAAAAGTTTATGAGATGCTTTCACTCAGATGGCTAAAGAAACCTACCCACAAATGTGAGCCTATACCAACCACAATAAGAATAACTAATAAGTTTTCTAGCTGGGACCATTATTTCATATCTAGGGAAGGGTACTGGCACATTAGCATCATCTCTACCAACCTCTTGTCACACTCATCTTTCATCTAATATGCCTGGCTCCGTATGCTTTCTGTGCGCTTGGTTTGTGCATAGTTATAATCATTGACCTGATCAATGATTGTGAAGATCCAATATGTTTTCATTGAAATAGTCCATACATTCTTTATAATCTAATATTTGTATTTTATGCTATGATTTTTCATTCACAGTTTCCTCTGTTTTTTTGCAATCACCTAAAATACAGTCTTGGCAACATTGCAAGGCTCTCTGTAGTCAATGATACCACACTTAATTTTGAGATCTATCATGTTTCAGGAAATTGTGACATCTATGGCAAGTCTTGGTTATCAACATCTGCAATCCAAAACCGAAATGAAAGACACAAAATTTAATTGTACTTTTGAAATATACAATATTCTAATTAATAAATATGGATATAAAACCATATGCCTTGCTGAGAAAAACTGATTAACAGTAGAAGAAATCTACCCAGAATGATCAGATGGCAGGAAAAATCAACCTTAATGCTCTACAAAAGGATAAAGCTAAGAAGTAAATGCATTTATCTAAATAAATGGAAAGTTTATCTAGGATTTTTGTCAACATTGAAAAATCTAACAGGCTACTTTATGGGCTTTCTGTTTTAAAATAAATCAGTAGAATTATTTCTAAGTGTGAGAAAAGTTATGACAACATTAAAAATACATGTTTGTGTGTTGAAATATTGCATGGCTACAAGGTATTTTCATTGTAAAGATGCATGTCTAAAAGGACTGTTCTGTGTTTCCAAAATGTGTCATTAGCGTACATTCTGAAAATCTATTATTTACTTCAAAAAGTGTCTCTGTCCTTCTACTTATAGAAACAAAGTTTCAGATTCCATGTATTCACATGTGACCATGGCAAGTAATGAACAATATTACAAAATTGCCTAACTTAAATGACTCATCTCTGCTCAGGAGAAGCCTAGAACCACTTGACTGGTATCTTGTTTCCATTCAAGTGTCAGGACCCAGGAGATAAAACCAGGAGCCAGCAATCAGACACTAGGCAGGACGTATGTACTTGATGGACCTTTCTGTAGTAACCCTTTGACCAATGACCTTGGTAGGATTCTCAGTAGCAGTAGCTAGTCTGGGTGAAATAGCTGTGCTAAATTGTCCTCATCAGGGAGATAAAAGAAGTAAGTATAGATTGGAAACTCACAAAGTTCCTGCCAGTCTATTTGATCCCCTTCTTTCTCCCATTCCATCTCACTTCTTAACTTTTGTCCCCTTTCTCACTTGCTCTAAGTGTGATATGATCACTTACCTACTCACAGCTTCCTTCCATGAGTATATATCCCCTGGTGTTAGTGTCAGTAAATATCAATTCTATGAATGAAAATTTAAGTGATGTCCATGATGCTAAAAACAAGCCCTGGAAGACACAATTCTACACACCTCATCCTTTTGAATAAGAAAGCACCATTTCAATTTTTTAATTTGTATGTTTTTTAAATTTTATTTATTGATTTTTAGAGAGAGGAATGGGGGAGAGAGAGGGGGGGAGAGAGAGAGAGAGAGAGAGAGAGAGATTCATCATTCCTGTTCCACTCATTTATGCATCCATTTGTTGGTTGATTCTTCTGTGTGCCCTGACCAGGGATTGAACTCACAACCTTGGTCTATTGGGACAACACTCTAACCAAATGAGCTACACAATCAGGGCAAAATCTGTATGTTTAGAAATAGCCAATATTTATGCCACCTCACAGTTTACTTGTATATCCACTGTTTTTTTTTTTAACACCATCACCTCATTTGGTCCTCAAAAAGACTGTGGTAGACAGGGTAGGACCTATTTTCATACTTATTTTTAAAACTAAGAAATGGACGCTCAAATACGTTGTACCATTCTCTACACCTGCTTTTCACTGCTATCAAGTTCAGCTGGATTGTCAATATCACTTACTTATTTAATCATCTATGATCAGCTGTCTTTTCTCAGAAGCAAATCCAAAATGTTCTCACTCCAAAAAAGGCCCCCTATCCAACTCCAGCTTCCTTTGAATCTCAGCTTTGGCCTCACCACCCCCTTCAGCAAAAATACTGGGCCAATCAGCCATGAACATCCTGGAAATACCTCCAGTAATGGTGGACTTGGTCTTTTGTGTGGACTTGGTTATTTTAACTTCCTGGCTGAAAACAATCAGAAAAGCTTGACAAATTTTAAAATCATTATAAAGAAAAACAACCAGTGAAAGATATGGGACCAGGATCTGGGAGAAGAAGGAAATGCAATGCAAGCCAGAAGAAAATGGAATGTCATTTCTAAAATGAATTGAAAAGGCTGAAAGAAAAGAACTGCCAATTTAGACTTCAATTACCCATAACAATATCCTTCAAAAATGAGAGTGAAATCAAAACTTTTGGACAAAGTGAGCTGAGAATGTGTTACCAACACACCCAACTAAAAGGTGCTCTTCAGAAGAAGAAAGATGATCCCAGATGGAAACTCAAGAAAGGAATGAAGAGCAACAAAAATGGTAAATATATATATAAATATGAGTGATTATTGACTGGGTAAAATGGTAATAATAGCAATGATAATATGGGGTTTTAAATAAATAGAATTGAAAATCATTCCAATGGTAGCAGATAAGGCGGGAGGAGAGTAAATAAAGTATGCTAAGATCCTTGCACTATTCAAGAAGTGAAAAAGTACCATACTTTGATAATCCATGGGTGCTCATAGTAGCCACTAAAAGAATAATAAATTAATGTATAACTATCAAGAAATATAGGAAAAAATTGAAAATGGAAGTCCAAAAGAAAACAAGGAAAGAGAAACAAAAGTAAGGGGAAAATGGGCATAAAAAGTATGTATCAGGTGGCAAGGTGGTAGATTTAAACTCAAATACATCAATAATAATATTTGATGCAAACAAACTAAATGCTCAACGTAAAAGAAAAAAGAATGTTACACTAGGTAGAAAAATCTCATCTATAAGCTACTTACAAAAGACATGCCTACAATGTGAAAAATGGAATATTTGCGAGTAAAATGATTGAAAAAGATACACCATGCAATTACCAAAAAAATTTTGATGTATTAAATTAAGTAGATTTTAAGGTGGAAAACATTACTGGAGCTAAAGGTGGATGTTTCATAAGTTAAAAGGTTAGTTTCATCAGAAAGTTAAAACAATTTTAAATTTGTATGCATATAATGTTACTATAATGCCAAAACAATTAAAGGAAAAATGTGAACCTCTTCATCTTCCTGCACTCCCACCTTCAAAGTGATTCTTATTCACAGGCAACCTTATTTCCACTCCTCCAGGTGCAGAGGAGAACATGTTTCTTCTTTCTAAGAAAGAAAGTCTTCTCATTTATTTCAGCACCTTATTTCTTTTCATTTTCATTGACCTCTTAACTTTCCTTCTCACCTGCTACTTTCATTCTATCTATATTCATACCCAGACCTCTCCCATCCCCCAAATAAAATAGTCCTTTATTATTTCATCCTTTAAATATTTCATTGAATTTTCCTTTTCTGCTAAGCAAATTTTCCTAAAAAGACAATCTATGCTATCAATCCCTTATTTCACATCCACAGCTTCATCAACAGAAACCATCCTTCTGAACTCATTACTCTACTGAAACTTCACTCCTCATCTAATTTTACTTATCTGCAACCTTTAACTCAGTTGATCACTGCTTCTTTGAACCTTTTTCTTCCACTGGCTTTTGAGACACCTTGCTCTCTGAATTCTTCTCCCAACTATCTAGCCATTTTTCTCAGTCTCCTTGATGGGATTCAAATTTTTTATTCCATAAATGTTGCAATTTTTCCATAATTTATCCTGAGGGTTTTGTTTCTTAGGTCCCTCTGACTCAGTGTTTCTCAATCTTTTAATCCCATAAATGAGAACTACTTAGAGGTGCTTGTTAAAAATGCAAATTGTTAACTGTACTCCCACACCTTCTGAATCAGAATCTTTAGGGATAAGGCTCAAGAATGTGCAATTTTTTTTTTTTTACAAACTCTCAGTAATTCTAATGCAGGCCAATGTTTGAGAAGCACTCTTTCCTTTTACCTAAAGAAAGTCCCATGTTTTTTTAACTATTACTTATATGCTGATAAACTTCTAGTCTATATTTCACCAAAACTTCTCTCCCAAGTCAAAACTTAACTATGATTAAACCTTTTGTGTAGAGAAAGAAGGCAGAGGAGGGATTTAGCTAAAATCGGCTCTACAATAGCTCAATCTGAAACGTGATTATTCAAACTGCAGAATACTGCACTAGGAGTCATGAAACAGTTTTAAGTCTTGGTTCTATTATTTACTAATTATGTGACCTTTCAATTAACTGAACTCCACATAACTTCAAATCCTCATTTGTAAAAATAAAAGGATTATAACAGTTCATCTTTAAGCCATGTAATATTAGAGAAGTTATTTAACTGTTTTTAGTTTTCTCAGATGTATAAAGGAGTTAATCATACCCAATAAGGTTATTGTGAAGATAAATTGGAATATATTTAACATGTAGGAAGTGCTCAAAGAGAATGAGAGAGCACACTGTCATTACAAGAAGAGTCCTAGTCAATATTCTAATGTTTCATCTGTTAAAAGGCTGTTGTTTATAGTGCATTTCAACAAACTACATACCTGCTTACTTCCTCTTTAAAACCAGAAATACAAATGAAATTACACAAGTGTCAATTTTAAAAGTTGATTTTTAAATGTGCAAATATTCTAGAGGCATAATTATTCTTTGTAGGAAAATGTCATTTAGTGTGATTTGACTGCCTTTGAAATGGAGATTTTCTGTAAATCTATAAATAGATTTGATAAACAAGCATGATGAGCTTTTGCAGAAGTAAAAAAATGTGAGATGAAATTTCAAAGGAAGTAATATTTTGCCTCAAATGAATGTACACCAGAGTAGGAGTAAAGAAACCTTTTTATTCATTCACTTATTCAATGATTCATTCAGTAATCCTGTTTTGTAATTATATGCCAGGCATTCTGCTTGGTAATGAGAATGTACCCCATCTCTCAGAGTTCACAGTCTAACAAAGGACTGTGAACAAAAAGAGTTGTTATTTTAACAGGCAAAAAAGTCAGCCTCTAATGTCTTGATCATGTGACCATTCTAAATGAATTCCTTCAAAAATTTATTTTGAATGGTAAAAATCATAACAGAAATGAAAGCATTATTTTGAGGCTGGATGAACCAAATCAGTGCCCAATAATTCATCTCAAAATGCAAAATTAGTAGTTTGTACAAGATAACATTTCATGTGGTTATGATCGTTTATCTGACTTATGATATGATGTCATGGTAGCTCCACTGTTTGTCCAGCATTAATAAATGTTTACTAACAACAACCAAAAGGTTTCAGTAACTCTCAGTAATAAAAGTTATGTTCCTATACTCTAAGATAACTTTTTCAAAAGTGCTTCTAGTTCTAACTAGAAATACTTAATTCCAAAGCAGTTAATTTTGTCTGATAATTTTATTTTATTTATTTTTAGGCAGAGGGGAAGGGAGGGAGCAAGAGAGGGAGAGGAACATCAATGTGTGGTTGCCTCTCACATGCCACCTACTGGGGGCCTAGGTGGCAATCCAAGCATGTGCTCTTACTGGGAATCAAACTGGTGATCCTTTGGTTCACAGGCACATGCTCAATCCACTGAGCCACAGCAGCCAGAGCTGATAATTTAATTTTAAATAAAATTAACAAATACCTTTACAATTCTGAGCCTTTTTAAAAATGTATTTCTTATTAATGTTCAAATACAGTTGTTTCCATTTTCCCACCACCCTACCCACCCCCACCTCCTGCCCTCAATCCTACCCTCCTTTGGCTTTGCCCATGGGTCCTTAATACTTGTTCATTTATGACCCTTTCCTTTCTTTCCCACGTGATTTCCCTCCTCCCTCCTCTCTGGTTACTGTCAGTTTGTTCTTAATTTCAATGTCTCTGGTTCTATTCTGCTTGCTTGTTTGTTTTGTTTATTAGGTTCCACTTATAGAGGAGATCATATGGTATTTTGTCTTTCACCACCTGGCTTACTTCAGTTAGCATAATGCTGTCCAGAATCATCCATGTTGTCATGTAGGGTAGGAGCTCCTTCTTTCTTTCTGTTGCATAGTATTCCATTGTGTTAATGTACCACAGTTTTTTGACCCACTCATTTACTGATGGGCATCAAGGCTGCTTCCAGCACTTGGCTATTGTAAATCAATACATGTAATACATTGCATAAACAAAAGACAAAAATCACACGATCATATCAATAGATGTGGAAAAAGCATTTGATAAGGTACAGTATCCATTCATGATAAAAACGCTCAGCAAAGTGAGAGAAGAGGGAGCATACCTCAACATAATAAAGGCCATATATGAAAAACCTACAGCCAACATCGATTCTGAGCCATTTTAAAGTGGGGGTTGGGAGCAGGATCTTTCTTCCTGGTGCAAGAGAGAAAGTTGGTTTTACATATTTTGAAACTAACAGTGGACACTTTTATTGTTTTTTACATTTTAGAGAAACAAACAAAACATATACAGAAGTATGTACAATTTTCTTTTCTTCATAGATATAAAACAAAGATTGAGTGTTTTTCCCATTTTTACTTTTTCTGCATATGTAGAAATCCAATAGAATATTTTTTAAAAAATACCATGTACTGCTAATTTCTGCCCCTCTCTAATACCTACCCTCTAAATACCCTAGGATATTTAGTCAAATGAAAAGGGATTAAAGTGTGAGTAACACATCAAGAAGTTTTTTACAGGCTATAATTACCAGACACTTCAGATGGAATTTAAATAAACTTTTCATTTTGACTTTAATATTTAGATTTACAATCTTTATTATAGAATTTCAGTACACCATCTTGTTCTACAGCCCATCAAGCCAGCCAACATGCATTTCCTTTAAAATATATCTCTTATAATTTACCAACATGTTAAGTACTCATAATTTTTGAGGCAACCTACATATCTCCAGTTTTTCAGCTACCAAAGATTTTGGAAAAATAATAATATAATATGCTACTAAGTATCCTCCATAATATAATAATATGGAAGATGCTAATAGAATGTGCCAGGTTTTTATAGGGAATTATCAGAAATAATAAATCACAAGATTTATTGTTACAACATACTTTATGGTTATATTATTTTGAGCTTCACTTCTGCTGAGTAAACTTGAAATTTTCAGAAATCTGTCAGCGAAAAAGATTTAGCTTAAGTACTTATCAGTGTTTACTGAAAATAACAGTGATTCCAAAGATAATGAGAGGGGGAGAAAGAAAGGGAACCTGCAGATATTGTATAATAAAAGAGAAAGTCTGACAGCTCTGGGGGCTTGGGGGATGCAGGAATTGAGTAAAAAAAAGAAAAGGACTCATGGACATGGGAGAAAATAAAAATAATAAATTTTATAGTGTAATTTTCATTTTGAGAAATTGGAGGTTTCCTTAAAATTATGAAAGTCATGCTAAAGTGCAGGTATTGATGAATATAAATTAATTCAATATTTAACAGAGTTTCAAAAGGTCATGTGATACCCAGACTAATGGAAATAAGAGAATAGATTTTGAGTAAAGAAGCTGGGCTCTGGCTGGTGTAGCTCAGTGGATTGAGCATGGACCTGTGAACCAAAAAGTCACTGGTTTGATTCAGGTCAGGGCACATGCCTGGGTTGCAGGCCAGGTCCCCAGTTGGGGGCCTGTGAGGGGCAACCACACATTGATGTTTCTCTCCTTCTCTCTCTCCCTCCCTTCCTCTCTCTCTAAAAAATAAAATCTTTAAAAAAATTGGATGAAGAATTTTGAGAGGTACTCCTGTATCAGAGAATCGTTAGCCTGGGAAATGAAATGGGACTCATATTGAATCTGCTCTTAACTTCCTTTACATTTAAATTACTTCTAACTTTCCTTTAAGGTGGTCATTCACAACCCTGACTACAATCTAAATGATCCTGTAGCTTTAAGGAAACATTGATGCTCAGACCGTACTCTACAAAGATTCTAATTTCTGTGTTTTAGTATTTTTATTTTTTTTAATTTTATTGAATTTATTGGGATGATATTGGTTAATAAAATTATACAGGTTTTGAGTGTACAAAATTCTACAATACATCATCTGTGTATTGTATTGTGTATTCACCACCCCAAGTCTAGTCATTTTCCATCATCATTTATCCTCCCTGAACCTCTTCTACCTTCCCAACCCCCTTTCCCCTCTGGTCATTACCATGCTGTTGTCTGTAATGACGAGTTTTTGTTTGTTTGATTGATTATTTATTTTGCTTAATTACTTCACCTTTTCACCCAGCTCCACAACACCCCTTCTCTCTGACCATTGTAACTTTTTAAGTCACTCAGTTCTAATATACAGTCAGGGTTGACAGCCACAGCCTTTAAACATTTCTTAGCTAACTTTAGGGTAATTTATTGGCTACAGAATCTTAATATTAGTTAAATTGAGAATTTCTTACAACAACTATTTAGAATAATAAATTAGTGCCCTGGGAAATCATTTAACGCTTACATTTTATAAATGAATCTGAAAGCTCTCATCTTGTTGAAATAACTTATCTATACTGAAAATGTAAGCCTTGTTTCTTTCCAGTTAAACCTATTTTAAGCAGAGTTTACATATGAAAGTCTGTATTGAGCAATTGAAACTTAGTTTCAAAAATATGCCAGTGCCCACTCTGAGTCAGATTGTGTAAGTCAATTAAATCAATAACTAATTTTATAAGGGAATTGTTATCACTTCCATTTTAGAGATTAAGTACATTAAGTTAATTCCCTAAATCAAGGAGACAATAAGTGGCCAAGTCAGGATTTAAACCCAATAAGTGTCTACATCATAATACCAAATCTGTGAGAGGGGTTTTCAAATATATCTGTTTACTGCTTTCATCTATAGAAACCTTTCTAATAAGTTTTATGTATAAGATGAATATTTAATGTGATATAATATTTTATACCGTTCCACTTAAATTTCAAAGACTGAGTCCTAAAAATATTTCATTGAAATGAGTCTTGCTAATAACAGGAATGCTGCTACTGAAAATATTTAAACAAGTACCCCCTTCCTCTCTGGTAACCACCATTGTCTGTGTCTGTGAGTTTGTTTGTTTTGTTTGTTGCTTTCTGTTTTATATACCATTTATGAGTGAAATCATATGTTTTTTGTCCTGTTCCATCTGACTTATTTCACTTAGCATGATATCTCGAGATCCATCTATGTTGTGGCAAGTGGCAATATTTCATCAGAGATGAGGATTTTTAAATTTTGTACTTTGCCCCGATAATACACCACCTCAAATTTAAAATATGCAAGTTTCAGGTAGACTTGAAAACACAAATTAATCCATCATTTAATACTTCAAATCACTTGATGTTTAATTTAAAAGTAATTTTAAAAATATCAAAATTCAAGTTTCATGCCATTTTTTGGCACCTAATTTACTCTATGGGTGTTTGAAACTTAGTTTGCTTAATTTATATTCCTTTCCCAAGATTTGAGTAAGGGATAAATAAAGCTATTTGATAGCTGTGTACTCTTTGGTAAATACTGATTTTTTTCCCAAGTATTTTATAACAAAGCAAAGATCATAGTCTTTTTTGGCTTTGATGAAATTTACTTCTAATCTTTTCTAACAATGGAATTTAATTACATATCCAGGATAGGTAAAAGAATTATATAAAATTAGAAATCTCTTAGACTGTATTACCACTGCAAATATATTTTTACCAATTTCATCTGAGCTGATTTTCAGTAAAGAAATAAACCTTGTAGCAGAACAGGCTATATTTACCATAGACCAAGAACTGTTCTATATCCTCTACCTATATTAACCGATTTAATTCACACCAATATCTTCTATTATTATCTCTGTTTTATTTTTATTTAAATTGTTATTTTTTAGGTTTTATTTATTTATTTATTTTTAGAGAGGGGAAGGGAGAGAGAAAGAAAGGGAGAGAAACATCAATGTGTGGTTGCCTCTCATGTGCCCCCTACTGGGGACCTCTCGTGTAACCCAGGCATGTGGCCTGACTGGGAATCTGAACCAGTGATGCTTTGGTTTGCAGGCTAGTGCTCAATCCATTGAGCCACACCAGCCAGGCCACCAGAGTTTTGAGAAACTCTGCTAAAAACATAAAATATGATATCACTAGATCACTGTAACTATCAAAGTCAACAAGTATGATTGAATTTAATTGTCAGTATGCTAAATGGGTGAGGATAGTTTAACAACTGAGTTGAAAAAAAAAAGTGCTTTTAACTTCTGAAAAGAACTTGTTTTTTATTTGACACCTATAATGCTTTATTAGTATGTGTGTGTGTACTTCCCACATTATGACTTATATGTAGTATTCATTTACTCCTTGTCAAAGCACGTATTATATTTGGTTCATAAAATATAGTAATTAAGGTTCTGATCTCTGTAATTCCATTTGCTGTGTTATCTTGAGTGATTTGTTTACAATCTCTGTGTCTTAATGTTCTTATCTGCAAAGAGAAAAAATCAGGTTGTTATCTCAAGGATCTTCAGCTCTTAAATTTTGTTTGGATCTCATACTCATATTCACATACATTAACATTTGGCACTTTTGGGGGGCCCACGTGGCATTAGAGTCCTGTTCCAAACTTCATTGAAAGGTTATTTCTTCGTATGCTTCCATGACAAATTTCTTAAAGTATTCCTGAATCTTATGATGCATTTCTTTTATATCAGTGCATCTTCAGTTCTTTGACTTTATTATTCAGTTTAGTTCAACAAACATTTATTGAGAGCCTACTATGTGCTAGAAATAAGAATCAAAAATAAATATGATGTAGTTTCTGCCCTTGAGATGCTGGCAATCTAATTAGTGGTTGATTTGTGAAAACTTGGCTAATGCCTAGTCTCAGAAAATAGCTTGTTCTTTTAAAAATGTTTTCTGTATCTTTTCATTTATGACAAATATCATCAGATGCAAATTAATTTCTAACTGTCTCTTTTAAGTATGTCTTTGGTAACTGATTTTATTACAAGCCTGTTAAGATTAAGAAACTAACCTTGTAGCAAACTTTTAAGGAAAAAATGTTTTCCTCTTATGTAGCATAGTGTACTTATTAGTTAACATAATACATTTAAAACAGGGAAAATGTATTTCTTTAAATTTCTTATATAATTTTAAAAGGAAAAATTTGTCACAGAAGCTTTTGTCACTAATGAAATCGTGTTGCTAATATAAGGGAAAACACATATGGCTATTCAATCTATTGTGTATACTATATGATATAGTATATATTATAAATATATAATATGAAACTATATTATAAAATATGGGGTTAATATATAATATACAATATTATATATCATAATATATATGAGTATACATTTATATGTGGTGTGCTAAACATGATTCACAACTTTATTTCTAGCCTGAAAATGAATTATTTTTTACCAAATAAAATTAGACTTTTAGAGTTTTTTTTCAAAAGATTTATTGATTATGTTGGTTTACCACCACATTTTTAAATTGAGTAAAGTAAAAAGTGAAAGTTCCTCCCCCAGAGTGTGTCACTATTAACCATTTAATACATATTCTTACTGCCTTTTTCCAATTCATTCATAGACCTAACATTTAATTTCAAACCATACCAATTATTTAAACATGGGGTAAGTTAGACAAAGAATGAAAGAGCAGAAAGACTCCATTGTATAAAGTTGAAATTGGATAAAATGTAGCCCACTCTAACATTAAAAAGTGTTACTCATTTCTTGCATTCACCTGTATTGTTTTCAGTGCTCAGCCTTAGAGTAGTAAAGACCTTGAGTTGCTATTTTCCATTCTCACACGATATTTTAGTGAGGTAATCAGTACATGGCTTCACTTTTAACAAAAATTATAAAATAGTGGTTGAAATACCCTCTTCTAGGGATTTCGGGGGGGAGAGGAGGAGGGGTTTATAGGATTAAAGTTAAAGAACACATGGATAAAAGATAGGGGGAGGGTGGTAATGGGAGGGAGGTAGGGAAGGGGGGTGGGAGGGCTTGATTG
>PVIA01009733.1:0-58213 GCA_004024845.1 Tonatia bakeri | reverse complement strand
TTCCTTTGCCAGATTGGGGAAGTTCTCCTTTATTGTCTGTTTAAATAAGTTCTCAATTTGTTGCTCTTCCTCTTCCCCTTCTGGTACCCCAATAATTCGGATGTTGGAATGTTTAAAAGTGTCCTGGAGGTCCCTAAGCCTCTCCTCATTTTTTTGAATTCTTGTTTCTTCATTCTTTTCTGTTTGGTTGTTCCTTTCTTCCTTCTGGTCTACGCCATTGATTTGAATTTCAGTTTTCTTCCCCTCACTATTATTTCCCTGTGCGTTTTCCTTCATTTCTCTTATCATAGCCTGCATTTGTTTATCTAATTTATGTCCAAAGTCAACCAATTCTGTGAGCATCCTGATCACCAGTGTTTTGAACTGTGCATCTGATAGGTCGGCTATCTCTTGGTCACTTAAAAAAATTGGCTCTGGGGCTTTCAATTCTGTTTGCGCCATCTTTTTTATTTTTTATTTTCCTTCGGTTTGGTTGCAGCTGTTATGTAAGGGTGGCGGAGCCTTAGGTGTTTACCAGGGCAGGGCCCCCCAGTTGCTGGGTTGTGACGTTGTATGTGGGGGCAGGGTCTGAGAGGGACCAGTGGCACCTGCTCCACTCACTCTAGGACTTCCATTCCCTCCACTGCCTCCCACAAGCAAACTGGGCCCGTCTGGTGCTGGATCCTGTGTGGGTGGGCTTGTGCACTTTCTCGGACTCTGTGGGTTTCCCAGAGAAGTCTCCTGTGAGGCTGAGAGAATCTCCCAGCCTCAGCTCCCAGTCGGTGCTCTTAGGCTTTGATTCCCGGCGGCGCTGGGTCCCTGGGCCACGTGGTCCGTGTTGCTGCCCATTTTCGCTTAGTTTGTCTGCACGCGAATGTGTGGCTGCGGACATCCAGCTGCCTTGCACCCCTCACTGGGTCTTTTCATTGCCTCCTGAGCCCAGGGTCTTCCACCGGGTCTGTCAGCTGCCATCTGCACCCTGCACCTGCCAGTCACCGCTCTTTCCTGCCAGGACCTCTCCACCCCTCACTGCAGGCCTCCAACTTGGCCCCTCCTTACCGGTCTGGATGTACTGTAGTCCGACTTCCCTTCAGTTCATTTCTCTCTATTCTGGTTGTTTTTTGTTTCTCAATTTTTGTTGTCCTTCGTTTTGGTTGCACAAGGAGGCACAGTGCGGCTACCTATGCCTCCATCTTGGTCGGAAGTCAAAAATAGCTAAATTTGAAATTTTAAATGGGAACTGATCCCTGGGCAAAAAAGCCTTAATGATAGTGGAATGTAGTGATAATATGATATGACAAAACTAATGTTTTATATGAAATATTATTTATTAATTTTAGCTTTGATTTGTATGCTATAAAAAGATGGATATAATTTTGAAATTATAGGATCCATGATGATCTTACAAGAACTGTAGATCTTTGTCGAAAGGCTGAAGCAACAGGTATTTCCTGGATTACAGTCCACGGGAGAACTGTTGAAGAAAGACATCAACCAGTTCACTATGAAGCCATTAAAATAATTAAGGAAAATATGTCCATACCTGTTATTGCTAATGGAGACATCAGAAGCTTAAAAGAAGCAGAAAATGTATGGCATATTACTGGGACAGATGGTAAGAAAGAAGTAATTGAATTTTTTACTTTTAACTAGCAAAAAAAGTTGGGTTGGGAGAATCATGTTAATGTTTTCATTATTTTTCTTTAAATTGGAACTATTCTTTTGTACTGGTTTTAAGCTAAGCAGTTTATTAAAATGATGTTAAAACTTTTCTACTTAGAAACAATAGATTACCTTATTATTTTTTTTTAAGATTTTATTTATTTATTTTTAGAGAGGGAAGGGAGGGAGAAGGAGAGAGAGAGAGAGAAACATCAATGTGCGGTTGCTGGGTGCCGTGGCCTGCAACCCACGCATGTGCCCTGACTGGGAATCGATCCTGCGATGCCTGGTTCGCAGCCCGCGCTCAATCCACTGAGCTATGCCAGCCAGGGCACCTTATTATTTTTTAAACCTCACCCCAGGACATGCTTATTGACTTTAGAGAGAAGGGAATGGAGGAAGAGAGGGAGAGAAACATTGATTGGTTGCCTTTCATACACACCTCGGACTCGGGGCTGAACCCACAACCTAGGCATGTGCCTTGACCTGGAATCAAAGCCTTGACCCTTCTGTTGAGGGGACAGTGCCCAACCAACTGAGCCACACTGGCCAGGGTGGAAACGATATATTATTTTAATTGGAGTAAATTCAGTTACTCTGCTGCCACTGTTGTATCTAGTGAGTGACTAGTTAAGAATCTTCCAGATAGCCTATTTGTAAAATAGAACACTTAGACTAGAATTGAGAGTTAGTGACACAAGAGAAGTCATAGAAACCGAAAGAACCCCAGACTGCTATAGAGTTTCATCATCCCTTTAAAGTACCACCATACCAAGCCCTGTGATAACTGTTGCCAAGGGGGAGAATGCAGATAAACTTAACTTCAAGCAAGCCCAATTTATGACAGTTTGGATTTACCCTTAACAAAAAGCTTCCAGATTAATTAATGTAGAAGTCTTAATACAATAAAGAATACCTGTAAATTTAAATTTTCTGGGTTTATAAAAACAACTGTCAAAATAAATTGGGTTATAATTCAATTAAATAGACTAATATAAGGGCATTGTAAAACCTTGTAATACTTTTTTTTTAGTATTCTCAGTTTGTTTGTGTTTGACCTTGTAACTGTGAATTCTTGATGTGTGGACAAATGTGATATGCTTTAATTTGTAGGTGTGATGGTTGCAAGAGGACTCTTAGCAAACCCGGCCATGTTTGCTGGATATGAGGAAACCCCTCTGAAATGCATCTGGGACTGGGTTGACCTTGCTCTTGAACTTGGAACTCCTTATATGTGTTTCCATCAACACTTAATGTACATGATGGAAAAGATAACTTCAAGGCAAGAGAAAAGAGTTTTTAATGCTTTGTCAAGCACAACAGCAGTCTTAGATTACCTAACAGACCATTATGGGATTTGACTGGACTTCCTAAGTTATTTTAATATACACTTTAAAGAAAGTGTGTTTAACATTTTTATATTAAATAACATTTTTTACTTTAATACTAAAAGTATGACTCATACAGTATCTGTAAGTTAACATGAAATATTGTTACTGAACAATACTTGGGGTTCTGCTGCCCCCTGACAATTTTTGACCCTCTAGGCAAAAATTCCACAGGTAAAAGTTTGGTGATACAGGAAAGGAATCTTTATTCCAACATAGTTACATAAGCCTATCAAATCACAGCTTCAATCACTTAAGCCTATCAGTTAAGGCTAAACTCGAACACCTGAGTTCTCCTAGCTTTTTCCCTGTTTTTAGTTACCTTGTTTCTGTAGGGTTAATTTACAAACTAAAAACAACATAATATACAAAAACTACACAATTTTGGAAGAATGGCGGACTTCTACCTCAGAGCCTGTTCCCTCTAGAACATCCAGAGAATAAAACTGCCACCCTCTTCCAGGCCAGCCTGATTCTAGGCTATGCCCAGAGTTCCTTCCCATACAAAATATCATCGTTGGGAAATGCAGGCAGCTGCAGCACTGTCATCCAAGCGTCACTGAGGAAGAAGAGCACGGAGTCAGAGCCTGAGCGAGCCAGCTATTTCCATTGGCTCTGGAGGCATTCAGCTCAGCCAACCCGATCCTGCACTGCAGTCCACTATTGCTTCAGCAAACTCCTCCTATGGCCCCTCCTACTCCTGCTTAGTGATCTCAGTTATCTTAATCAGATAGCTCTGTACGAGTCTGTTATTAATGAGAAAAAGTACAGAGAAGTGACAGAACAAAAGCCAACTTTTGTAAAATGAAAAGAAGTGACATTCTGTATGAAGTTGCATTCAGGGATCAGATTAAAAGTTCAAATTGGAAAAACATACTGGTACTTCCTGATTTGTGAATTACACACCCCAAACTGTTTACATTGTATGTACCTGAATTTAATGATACATTTTCTATAATTTAAAACTAAGTTTCCATTACACATTAAGTGACATTAAACTTGTTACATTTCAAGTCTTCTGTATCAGTGATTTTTAACCAGTGTGCCACTTCACACTGGTGTACGACAGGAATTTCTAATATATGCAGTACCTGATTATTTAGTCAGGGGCACAGACCTTTCCCTTGGATTGTCGTATATAAAAAAAGACAACAGCCAGCACAGTAGCCGTCAGGTGTGAATGAATCAAAATTATACCTATCTCTTTTTTGTCAGATCAGCAAAACATTCTTTTGACGTGCCACAGAATTTTAATAGTTCATGTATGGTGTGAAATGACAAAGGGATGAAAATCATTGGTCTAGATCTTTAGAAGATTGAAAGGCTGATAAATATAACTACCTAAACTAGTATCAATTGTACTCCACCACATTTTAAGTATAAAAAATGTAGTAGCTAATCTGAAAATGATTATATATTTGAAACATTATTTCCTGAGGAACAGTAACCAGGTTTCATTTTTAACTTAACCTAATTTTCAGATTCTGTTTTCAGTGGTGGTGTTTTTATGCCTCCCGGCAGTTGATGATAGTTTCAAACTTGAAGTTGCGTGTTTGGGAAGTGTCACTGGTGGACCTGTGACTGGTGAGTGTGCTCCTGCCAGTGCCTCAGGGAAAGCAGACGGCTCCATGGCCAAGGTGTTGGTCGGTGTTACTGCCATGAGAACTTGCAAAAGGAGACAGTTATCTAAAACTTCTTAATTCAAGAGTTTGGGAATATTAATCAATTTTAATGTAAGCAGTCAGTTGTCATATTTTTTTCTCAGATGCATTCTCCTTTCATTTTTCAGTTACTGTATTTTTTTTAATGCTCACCAGAGGATATACTTATTGATTCGGGAATGGAATCAGAGACGCTCCAACCAACTCAACCACATGGGGCCAGGGCTGAGTTACTATATTTTAAAAGAAAACTGCCTTTTTCATTTAATAGGAGTGGTATTGTCACAAGCATATATTCCTAATAGTCTTTCCTGTAAGTCAGTAGGGCAACTGCTCAGCTAGCTGCCTGCTGAGCAGCCTGCCACCAAGGAATAGACAGAAGTGACACACAGTAACTATGCTCTTCAGTCAGCTGTTTATTGCATGCAGGTTCACTCAAAGTAGAACATCAACATACATGAATATCCTACTCACATTCTAACATTCTAAGAGAAATATTATACACGCATACAGTAATCAATGGGGGATAACAAACCCCCAATCTCAGAGTCTCAGTCTGCAGGTCTGGGAGATGGCACAGTGGGCAAGGGAGTTGTCAGCATCTTGCAAGGAATGATCTTCAGAGCCAGATGGGCAGCAAGGGCAGGTGGAGTCCTCAGTCCAGCAGAGAAGGACCTCCAGTGGCCAGTGCCAAGGGACATCGCTGTGGAGGGGAGCAGCACTCGTGTGTGGAGCTCAGCTGTCTCCACAGTGGTCTGGAGCCTGTCTCAGTTATAGCTTGACAAGTGGTGTACTCTGCCCTTCTGGATCTTTTTATAAATGTCCTGGCACCCCTGATGGCGAGTGCGGAATTTCCCCAGGAGTGTATCTGTGGGTGGCCCCACTCTGCAGACATGGCTGTTCTGACACATGTGCAGATGTCTCAGGTGTGTCTCCTTACCAAGTGTGTCTGCTCTGACTCAGGTGGTTTCCCTCTTGAGCCAAAGTGTCATGGCTGGCTGACAGCCATGGCTGACATGAGTGACTCCACTTTGTGTCGTATACTTCATGCTAACTTGATCAGACTAGTGCCATTTTATTTGCCCTGCTCTCCACAAGTATGCAAGCAAATAGGGAGCCATCAGCAAAACCTAGTCATCTTTCTGAGTTAAGTGAGGTGAATTATACTAGTGTTGATAACAAAATAATTAAATTTAGGTGACCAGCCTTCCAAAGGTGCCAGTGTGGAAGGGCAAGTTCTAAATGTGTTTGGTTGAAAAAAAATCTTTCATAGGGTTAATTTATGTTGCCTTTTATTTACACGTGATCAAGTATATTTATGATAAGAAAAAGCACCAACTTAAATGTTTTTATATCCTATAATTATGTCTTTTTACCCTTTGTTTAATGTTCCCAAAATAACTGTTTCCAGGAAGATGCATTCGTTTGCATTTTTGATGTTATCCAGGTCAAAATAATACATATTTAATCATTTGAATGTATTCACATAATTTGAAAACCTGGAGAAGTCATTGAAAGAAACTACCCGTACCTACAGTGTGCCTTTCCCGTCAGTCCCCAAATGTCACCTCGCCATGAAGTTCGTGGCCTCTTCCCAGCACGTGGGCAGCAGCAACGAGAGAGTGTTTTCGCTCTACATGTCCCACAGTCTCAGGAGGACAAAATGCCGCGCAACTGCGCAGTCCTGGCCCTTCTATTTAACCAGAGCTCGTTTCCGGGCGGTGAAGGCAGTCCCGTCACAACACTGAACCGAAATACGGAAAGTGTGCGTCTCAAAAACGGCCACAGAATTTATACCACGTCACCCAGCCCTTCCGCTCAGCGGTGGCGTTTTCCCTGGACCCCCGCCGCTTTATCGTAAGAGACCCATTAACGGTGCCTCCTACCCAGACCGCCCAGTGTGAGAAGTTTAAAGGCAGCGCTCCCGAAGCTGCACCTGGGGGTCCCACGCGTCCGCCACAATTAGCACACAGCCGACTTCAATCAACTCGCGCCGCCTGCGCCTGCGCCTGCGCCTGCGCGGGCCGCGGGGAAGGGCCGGAGCCGGCGGCCGGCCGCAGC
Organism: Tonatia bakeri; assembly: GCA_004024845.1. Taxonomy (NCBI): domain Eukaryota; kingdom Metazoa; phylum Chordata; class Mammalia; order Chiroptera; family Phyllostomidae; genus Tonatia; species Tonatia bakeri. Next base: position 51,462 of record PVIA01009733.1, on the reverse strand, counting down.
GGGGGGGGGGGGGGGGGGGGGGGGGGGGGGGGGGGGGGGGGGGGGGGGGGGGGGGGGGGGGGGGGGGGGGGGGCGCGCGCCCGCCGCGGCGTCTGACGTCTCGCGCGTCGGCGGCCGCGGAGCAGCGCGGGAGCCCGGCCGGCCGCAGGCGGGGTAAGGCCGGCGAGACTCGAGGGGGGCCGCGGGGTCTCCGCGCTCTCCGCGGTGGGGCCCGTCCCCGACCCGTCGAGCTCGGGCCCGCGGCGCGTTCGCCGAGCGAGCGCGAGGGTCTCCGGCGCCGACCGCGCGGAGGCTGGCGTTACGCAAAAGCCGCCTCGGAGCCGGCGGAAAAGCCCGGTGCCGCGCGGGCCGCCCTCCGCGCCGTTCCGGGCTCGGCGGCGCGGGTGCGGACGCGGGTCTCCTGGCCCACCTTAACCCTTCCCTTCCCTTCCCTGGCTTTCCCCGCCGGGCGCCTGCAGGTAGAGGAAGGTCGGGCTTCGTCAACCCCCTGGATGGAAACATTGGCAACCCGGGGGTTATACCCAGTTTTCTTTGAACGGCAATAAAGTAAAACAAGTGTTTCTCTATTTAGGTGTGAAGAGAAAAAAAAAATGACATTCCAGTGGGCGGCAGTTGCAACCTTTCTTTATGCTGAAATAGGACTCATTTTAATCTTCTGTCTACCTTTTATTCCTCCTCAGAGGTAGGAAAACGCCAAATTGTTACAATAATAAGTATACGACTAGCTCCTTTATGCCATTTAGTGTGATACAGAAAAAGTTTTCTTAAAATTTGAAAGTTTTCAGTGCTGATTATATAAAAGATGCAGTTAAAAAATAAAGCCACTAACAAATTTAAGTAATATATAATGACAACATTAAAATATCACTGTTTATAAAAGTTTTTGCTAAATGTACACATTAACCCCCCCACACACACTTCCTAAAAGCAAATGGCAAGTCCTTTGTTTCTGTTAATTACGGGTAGAATAAAAGTTATGGTTTTAACATCTGTCTTGTCATCAGCTTTTACCTTTGTCTTACTACTCTGAATTGGAACAGTGAAACTAGGTGAAGGTGGATAGATGAACCATGTTTACAGCTTAGCATGGAGGCGGAAATGTTTCACTGGGGCAGCAAAAGGACAATTTAGAAACTTAAGCCAATAAGTGATGCTTAATTTTGGCCTATCTAAACAAGAAATTGTTTCATTAATGGTAATTTTACTACTGTTCCCCACACACAGAATTAATGAGTATAGGTTAAAAGTGCTGATCATGGAAAGTATCAGAGCCATACATTAGCATTAGTTCCTTAGGTCTTTAAGTATTAAGTAATTTAATTGAAACATTGGCTCACTTTACCCCCGTGATAATCCACTTAATGGGAGTTCAGTTTTAGATCCAGAAACTTGCTTGTATGAGTGGTGAAATACACTTGTAATAAAAATGTTACATGACTTTTGTTCATACGCATGGCGTAAAAGAAAATCTTGCATAAATGAAATCCTACAGATAACCCACTGAAGTTTACTAGGAGCCCATGAAAGAGATTTACGAAAGCTTTTACCTTGGCTCAGGGTTCAAATAGTCTTTCACAACTCTTAGCTTGCTTCTTTCCTACCTGGGTTTCTACTCATTTCTGTCTTTGTCCATCAGTGGTATCATCATTTTTTTCTTCTTTGCTCAAGACAAAAAAAAAAATTGAATGATATTGTAGGAAAGGAGCTTAGAGATAATTGTATCCAACCCACTCATTCTATAGGGAAAGTGGTCTAAGGTCACATAGCTGATTAATGGCAGATTCCAGACAAGAATCTTGCTTCTGGTTAGTGCTCTTTGTACTCCATCCCTCTACCTACTTATCAGCACCTTGATTTGTTTCTCATCCTCAGTAACACCCTGTTTAGCTTTTTGGTAATACTTGCAAGGACTTGCAAAAAATATTTTTAGTCTGCTTACTTTTTCTCCATCAAAATGATCCATTAACTTTTCTCCATCAAAATGATCTATAAGTTATTTTTCTTCCTGCCAAATAAATTTTTTCCCTATTCTGATCAAGTAGCTATTGGATAGATGTCTGCATATTTATATTATATAAACATACTCTCATATACATGAGAAAATATGGTATATTTGTATATATATCATTTATAATATGCCCTACTGTGTGTATCTCCATCTTCTTATCTTTTATATGTGTATCACCATAATCTTCAAAGAAGAGCCTTTAGTCTTTTTTATTTGGCTCTCTATTCTTGTCTCACAAAACCAACTGGTTAGGCGCATGCTGAGAGGTCAGAGGTCAGACTGCCTGGGTTTGCAGCCTAATCTGCATTTTACTGTGCAACCTTCTGCAAGTTCTTACCATCTCTAGTCAGTTCCCCCATTTGTAAAATGGAGGTAATACTCATATCCACCTCACACAGTGGTTGTGGTGATTAAATTAGCTAAAACATATAAAATGCTTAGAATGTATAGTAAGGACTCATATATGGTAGCTATTATTAGCTCTTTCTTGAATTTAGTATTAATATAAACTGCTAGTTGTTCTCTGTAGGGTGTCTCTTGTGTTTTGTTTTGTACTGGCCCATGAAATGTAAATTTACATTTGGACCTTGATTGCCACGTATGTTCTCTTTCAAAAAATATAAAATTTTTATAATGTAAAATCTAAATGTCTTTGGAATTGGAAGCATAGAGACAAGAGAAATTAATTTATCTTATGTCAATCTTCCTCTCCCCTCAAAATTCAAGTTATTATTTAGAGTTGTTTCCAAAACTTATTAACTATTAATTTGTCATAATCTTAAAGTAAGTTTTTTGAAGTTGTGTTTGAAGTTTATTTAAGTGCTTATTACTCAGTTAATATTTTCATTCATTTTACATGCTCTTGTACGAAGTTTGTTACCTTTTGAGTTGTGTGATGAGTTACTTTATCAGTCTTTGGCATTTATAATCCATACATTCTTACCTCTGTCTTTGTTTATACCTTTTAATTCATCCATTATAGACTATTTACTTTCCAATTTTATTTTCTCTGTGTTCAAATCTTGATCATGGTAACTACATAGATACATATACATACATATACTTTCCACATTATATATTTAAGAGTTTTACATTTTGTCATGTGTATGTAATATATCAGTGATTTTAAAAACCCATGGTAAAAGAGGAGAAACACTTTTACTTGGAGTAAATGTTAGAATTGTGCTACTTAAAATAAATAGCTGAGAGGGTTGGGCCCACTACTCAAATATTGCTAATTTAGGGCCAGTATTTGTTGTTTCCCTATTATTGCCTTGATTAGGAAAAAGACATAAAATGATAGCTTCTATCAGCAATATAACATTTTACTATGAGAATTCCTTTTTAAGATTTTGATCATGTATCTTGCCTTTAAGTTACTTTCACTGTAGAATATTTAAGCTTCTGGAGAGAAGGTAATCAAATGTCAGGTTATTAAATTTGACAAGTGTTCTTCATTTCATGAAACTCTTTTATGAATTAGTAACTTTCTGATATGACATAAATTAAGTTTCTGTAACTCTTATTACTCACTGCACAATAACCAAAATGTCAATTCAATATTCAGAAAGTATTTCAAAATATTCTTTCCATTTTTTTATACCTAATGTACTTGTATTGCTTTACAGATGGCAGAAGATTTTTTCATTTAATATCTGGGGTAAAATTGCAACCTTTTGGAACAAGGCTTTTCTTACTATTATAGTCCTATTGATTGTTCTGTTTCTAGGTAAGTACTAGAGTAATAGATGCCTACTTTGAATAAGCTTACTCTAGTTTTTATTTATTAATGAATATATTGGTTTTTAATTAAGTTATTGTTATGCAGTTGACTTTGTATAGTATATGGATAATATAGAGAGCAAATCCTGATATATGTATATAAATAGTTAATAGCTATTACTATTATATATTCAGAAGCATAAATTTCAACAGAAATTTGTTGTTCTTAACCTCTTTTAAGTTGTTTTAAAATTTAAATAAACCAATGTAGAGACCACTTTTCAGAGTTACCAGTTATACAGTCCTTTATTACTGTGGCATCCTAGGCACCAGGGGCTTAGCTGTTAGGGAGGCATAGAGGAATAGAATCAATCAGTAGGCCCTCAAAGGGACTCTTAGATGCAGGTTTAAAAACAATTAAAACACAAATATTTGGGGACTACTGAAAAAAACTGAATATGGACTGGTTGTTAGAGAATATTAGGGAATTTTTTTTGTTAACCTTAGTTGTGGTAACAGTGTTGTTACATAGCTGTGGCCTGCAAATCAAATGCCAATTTGGGAAATTAAAAATTTAGTGGAGCGTAACCACGCCCATTTGTTTATGTGTCATCTGTACATGTCTGCATGAACACCTACAGAGTGACGCAGTTGCAGCAGACACACCGTGTGACCAAAAGCATTCACTATCTGCCCTCTTACTGAAGAAGCTTACCAACACCTGTTCCATAGGAATATGTCCTTATTCCTAGCAGCTGCATGCTAACATATTGCAAGTGTCATGATATTTTCAACTCACTTTCAAATGGTTAAAAAATTAAGACAGATAAAGCAAACATGGGGAAAAGTTAGCAACTATTGAATCTTAGGTGGTAGAAATATGGGTGTTTATTATACTAGTTTTTCAGCATGTTTGAAATTTTTATGATAACAAGTATCTTAGATATTAGAATTAAACCGTCAAGGTTCTTGTCAAACTAGAAATTCCGTAAGTCTAAATAGTTATATATTTTAGAAGAAGTAGCTGAACTTAGAAAATTAAGTAACTTGCCTGATCACCCAGCTACTTCTTGGCACTTCAGCTTTTAATACACATTGCAGAATATGCTTTACCTCAGAATCCCTAAGAGCTGTTGTGTTGTAGGTTAAGTTTTACAAGGGCCAGCCTGCAACCATAGCCACCATGTGTGCCACTATTTTGTGAGAAAATGTTTCCCATGTTCCATAACACCAGCCTCTGAAATGGAATCCTCTTTATAAAACTGGGACCAACTGGTGTGAGAGGGTGTGAGTAGGTAATTGTATCAGGGTGTGAATGGGTTTCTGCCTCATCCAAAAATGTCAATATTTGTCTCCTGGTATATTATTGTTAATGTTATTGACTTAATCTCCAGCCGTATAAGTAATGACACTAAATGAGTGAAGAATAAGGAAAGCAGTCCTGCTTTGCCACCAGCTAACTAAATGACTTCTGGAATGGTGTTTCCTGTGAGTTTGATTTATCTATTGGCAAAGTCACAGGAGAGAAGATCATTTCTGCAGCTTTTTCTAGCTCTAAAGTGTTTCGAGATCTAACTCTAAAATTATCACAAGAATTTTTATTGAAAACTGCCACACAACCCACCCATATAAGGAAGGAGAACTTTAGTTACGGTTTTGGTTATATCTATCAGGAACAAACTTGAACTCACTTGAGCAAGAAGGAGGAATTTATAATAAAATATGAGGCTGTTTTAGAGCAGCCCAGGGAAGGAAGTAAGCCAAATTCCAGTGAGGAACTAATATTCCCTAAAGGGCCCTTTTTGTGTCCCTGCATTTCTCCCTGGGTGTGCTTCATTCTTCTTCATTTCCACGGACTCTCAGTCTATTCCCAAAGCAGAAAATGGCCACCACACAGCTGCCAAGTATCAATCACTCCAGCCATATGCAAGGATTAATTAGCCAATTCTGAATCCCAATTCTAAGGAAAAAATTGGGCCAGCTAGCACCAGGTGTGCAGCCCTTGTCTGGTAAGCTGTGATAAGAGTTATGACTGCTGGCCGTAGCCTACATCTGTGGGCAGAGTATGTAGTTCCTAGAGTGTGGGGACATCATGGATGATTACTGCAGGAACTTTAACCATGGATGAGTAAAGGCAGGCAGATAGGGACTTACTTTTTAGGCCTCAGTGTTTACATTGCAGAAGAGGGTGGTAACATTTACTTCACTGAGGTATTGGAAATTTTTGCCTCAATAGATTTTTACAGTAATAAATTTTTTAAAGACAAATGGCAAGATAGCTTGAATTAGCTTGTAATCCTCCTGTGATAACAATTATGAACGCTGGACAAAATAAGAAAAGAAAGTATTTGAAGGCTTAGGAGAGCAACCAAAAGTAGATGGAAACTGGAGTCTAGTCAAACCTTGAAAGTAGGGAATCACGTAGAGTGTGATTAGATTTACATAGCTCTTCCTCTAAGCACAGTTCTCAGCCATGTGGCATGGTCATATAGACCTCAAAGCAGAAAGCCACAGTGTTACTGGCTTACAGGGGTCAAAGGTCAGAGAGGCTGGAAATTTAAGAGAATCATCCAAAAACAGAGAAAGCATCATAAAGTGAACCCCAAAATTTGCATAAAAATTCACGTCAAATCCTTGGTTGAATCTTGAGCCCTGGATCTGTAGGGGAGATTACAAAGAGTTCTGTGGAAAGCAGCAGTTAGAACATTCAGAGAACTGAGTGGGTTTAGATGCTTCCCACCAAAGAAGAAACAGAGTTTCGACTCCCATCACGTTTGAGGGCCATGGTAAAGACATTTGACCTTTCCACTAAAATTACAGAAGGTTGGTCTTTCAGAACAAAGAAGTTATTGTGTCCCAGGAATTAGGAATTTAACTAAAATTAAAATCAAAACAGACTAGCCTTAAAAAGTGTAAAAAGCAAGTCTCCAAAAACACCTGTAGACACTATACTCTGTTCACAAAGATACACTGTATTCTGGCCCATAAGTCTCAGTGAGTTACAAAAGAATTGAAATCATGCAAAGTATATAAAAGAGAATTCAATAACATACCTGAAACAACCCCACATGTTTGGAAATTAGATAAGACACTTGCCAATAATGCATGTGTCATAGAAGTACTCAAAGGCAAAAGAGAAAATATTTTAACTGAGTAATAATGAAAATACAGTGTACAAAATTTGTTAGATAATTAAGCAATAAAGTGCTATCTAGAGGATATTTATAGTCTTGAATGTTTATTAGAAAAAGAAGAAAGTTAAAATCAGTGAATTTTTGCTACCTTAAGAATATTCATTCATGTTTTTTTCTAAAAGGTTAGTCATAAATATTATATTATCATCTCAATAGATGCTGAAAAAGCATTTAAAAATATTAGACATCCATTTATGATTATAACTCTAAACACAGTTTGTACAGAGGGAATGTACCTCAACATGATAAAAGCCATATATGACAAGCCCCCAACTAATATCATATTCAACAATGAAAAGCTGAAAGGTTTTCCTATAAGATCAGGAACCAGACAAGGATACACAATTTCACCATTTTTATTCAGAGTATTGGAAGTCCTAGCCAGAACAGTTAAGCAAGAAAAAAAGTAAATAAAAGGCTTCCAAGTTAGAAAGGAAGAAGTAAAACCGTCACTATTGCAGGTCATGTGATACAGAAATCTATATCTATATTGATAAAAAAAACTCTGAGACTTCATAGAAAAGACTGTTAATAAGTGAATTCAGTAAAATTACAGGATACATCAATACACAGAATTCTGCATTTCTATATGCTAATAACAAACTATCAGAGATTTAAGAAAACTTCATTTATAATCGTATTAAAAAGAATAAAATACCTAGGAGTAAATTTAGCTGAAAAGGTGAAAAACCTGTACACTGAAAACTCTATGACATTGATGAAACAAATTGCATAATAGGAAAGATATTCTGTGCTTATAGATTGGAAAATTAATATTGTTAAAATGTTTATGCTACCCAAAGTAACCTGTGCTACTCAGTACTATCCCTATCAAAATTCCAATGGCATTTTTTACAGAAATAGAATAAACAATCCTAAAATTCATATGAAACCACAAAAGACCCCAAATAACCAAAGCAGTCATGAGAAAGAACAAAGTTGGAGGCATCATGCTCCCTGATTTCAAACTATATTACAAAGTTACAGTAATCAAAACAGTATGATCTTTGGGGGAATGGGTGAAGAGGTGAGGGGTTTAAGAGGTACAAACTGGTAGTTACAGAATAGCCATGGGCATGTAAAGTAGGAAATGGAGGAGCCAAAGAACACATGCATGACCCATGGACATGAACAATGGTGTGGGGGTTGCTTGAGGTAGTAAGGGGTGCTGGGTGAAGGGGGGCAAAGGGGAAAAAATTGGGAAAACTGTAATAACATAATCAATACAATATAATTTTTTAAATATGTAAACAGTATGGTATTGGCATAAAAACACACATAGATCAATAGAGCACAATAGAGAGCCCAGAAATAAAACCACATGTATTCAGTTAATTTTTTATAAAAGAGCCAAGAATATACAGTGGGAAAAGACAGTCTCTTCAGTAAATGATGTTGGGAAAACTTGACTACAGTCTCACACAATACAAAAATTAACTTAATGTACACCTGGAACTAATACAAAATAATTTTGAATGTAAACTGTAATTGAAAAATAAAATTTAAAAAATTGACTCAGAATGGATTGAAGACTTGAACTTAAGACCTGAAACCACAAAACTAGAAGAAAACATAGGTGGTAAGGGTCTTGGCAATGATTTTTTTGGAGTTGACACCAAAAGCAAAGGCAACAACAACAAAAATCAACAAGTAGGGCTATATCAAACTAAAAAGGTTCTGCAAAGCAAAAGAAACCATCAACAAAATGATAGATACAATACAATGCTAGTACAGTAAGAGAAATAGGATAGTCTCTCAGAATTGATTGTAATGGGATATGGCCTATGTGTTATTGTTAATAGGTTAAAATGTAGTCACCCTATTAGAGATATAGGAAGAGTAAAAGATAATAGTTTGCAGTGTAGCTAGAGATGAGAGAGGAAATGATGGTGAGTACTAGGTGAACAGTAAAAACAAAAATGGTGAGTACGGATCATCTATTTTGAGCACAGTACCCTCTCAAGTACTTGGAGGAAAAGTCCCTGCCTAAAAGTCCATTATTTTAAAGTTATATCAGTTACTCTAAAACTGCTTTCCATTTTAATAATAATTTTGTATCCTTACAAGCCAAAAGTAATGTGTTCTCTTTTCTCTAACAGATGCTGTGAGAGAAGTCAGGAAATACTCCTCTATTACTACTGTTGAAAAGACCTTACCCAGCAGACCTGGAGCCCATGAACATACACAGATGAAACTTTTTAGGTCTCAAAGAAATCTTTACATTTCTGGATTTTCATTATTTTTTTGGCTGTAAGTAAAACAGACACACACATTTGAAAACAATTTGTTTCTCATTTTTTAACCTAAACTATAGATTTTTTTCTGTAATATTAATTATAGTGATGTCTACATAAAAGAACTCAGACTATATTACCAACTAACAAGCAATAGTTATGGATTGTAGGTTTGAAAGGTTAATAAACTCTGCATGATCTAACCCTGCTTCTATCTGGAGCCTTCTTTCATACTGCTCTCTGACAAGTACAGCATATTCCTACTCCACTATTCATTCATTTATTCTTTTAAAAAATATTTATTGATTTCAGACAGGGGAAGTGGGGGAGGGAGAGAAGCATCAATTTGTTCCACTTATTTATTCATTCATATGTACCCTCACTGGGTATCAAATCCCCAACCTTAGCATATTAGGATGATGATCTAACCAACTGAGCTACCCAGCCAGGGCATTCATTCATTCTTGTAACAAATATTTATTAAGTCCCAATTGTATAATTAGCTCCTGACTACTTCAGGATCTTCATACCTGCTTCCCCTTCTGCCAGAACACTCTTTCCTCTTTCCCTGGCTAACTTTTCATCATTCAGTATCTTTCCCAGGGAAGCCTTCTGTGACCACCATTCCCCTCAAAGTAGATAGATCTCCTCTTGTACTCTCCTGTAGAGTATATACATACTGTATTTTGTAGTGTATAATGTGCTGTCGTTTATAGTGCACACCCATATTTTTGGCCCAAACTTTCAGGAAAAAAAAAATCATTTTAATTTTTAATTCAATTATTTACTTGTTTATATTTAGATACCTGTTTTTTGTATTATAAAAGAATTTTAGTATTTATTTTTGAACATATGGTACTAGAAATTTTATGTAACATATAATTATAAAATACAAGAACAGATACAAGGTCTTTCAGGTACTACCCATGAATAATGCACAACCTTATTTTTCCCTCAAAAATTTGGGCAAAAAAGTATGCGTTGTACACAACAAAATATGATATATTCTTTCAAGTATCATTCATGATTATAATGAAATACTGTTTTAACTCTTGCCTCTCCAACTACAACCTAAACTCTTTGAGAACAGGGACTTTGTCTTATTTCTTCCTATGTCCCCAATGCCTGAAACAATACTTAACACTTATCAGCTCCTGAGGAGATGTCTGTTGAATAAGTAATTGAAGATACTAATTACTACTTCTAACAATAGAAGTTACCCACAAACACATGTATGTGAGCAGTTTGGGGGCTTGACCAGCCTCATACAATGCTCTTTAAATAGCAAAGTTTGAACTGGGGGTAAAAAAGACTTCTCTTACTGACCCTGCCACACTGTCTGAAATTCTTTCTGCTCCTCTTGGCTGGAGGCATCTGCAAAGAAAAACCTTTAGTAAGTACCATTAAACCTGTATTTCAAATGCTAGTCTTCTAACAAAGATTCTTTTTTTTACTATATTTTATTGATTATGCTATTACAGTTGCCCCAATTTTCCCCGTTTGCCCCCCTCTACCCAGCAACCCCCACTCCCTCAGGCAGTCCCCACACACCATTGTTCATGTCCATGGGTAATGCACATAAACTCTTTGGCTACTCCATTTCCTACACTGTGCTTAACATCCTCGTGGCTATTGTGTTACTACCTATTTGTACTTCTTAATCCTTCACCTATTCATTCATTCCCCAATACCCCCTCCCATCTGGCAGCCATCAAAATGTTCTCCATATCCGTGATTCTGTCTCTGTTCATCTTGTTTTCTTAGTTTGTTTTTTTTTTAGATTCAATTGTTGACTTGTATTTGTTGCCATTTTATTGTTCATAGTTTTGATCTTCATTTTCTTAAATAAGTCCCATTAATATTTCATATAATAATGGTTTGGTAATGATGAATTCCTTTGTTTTTTTCTTATCTGGGAAGCTGTATATCTACCATTCAATTCTAAATTATATCCTTGCTGAGTAGAGCAATCTTGACTGGCTGTAGCTGCCTGCTTTTCATGCCTGAATATTTCTTGCCAATCGCTTCCAGCCTGCAGAGTTTCTTTTGAGAAATCAGCTGAGAGTCTTATGAGAACTCCCCTGTAAGTAACTAACTGCTTCTCTCTTTCTGCTCTTTATCTTTAAACTTTGGTTTTAGTTATGAAGTGTCTTGGAGTGAGTCTCTTTGCATCCATCTTGTTTGGGACTATTTGCACTTGCTGGACTTCCATGTCTAGTTCCTTGTCCAAGTTAGAGAAGTTTTCTTTCATTGTTATTCAAATAGATTTCCAATTTCTTGCTCTTTCTCTTCTCCTTCTGGCATCCCTACAATGTGAGTGTTGGAAAGCTTGAAGTTGTCCCTAGAGGCTGCTTACACTGTCCTCAATTTTTTGGATCCTTTTTTCTACCTGTTGTAATTGGTTTTATTTTTCTTCCTTATGTCCCAAATCATTGATTTGATTCTTGGCTTCATTTGCTTTACTGTTGTTTCTCTGTAAATTGTTCTTTATTTGACTTGATGTATCATTCATTTCTGACTGGATCTTTTTTATGCTGTTGAGTTATTCACTAAGTTCCTTGAGCGTCCTTATAACCAGTGTTTTGAACTGCATCTGATAGTTTATCTCCCTTTCATTTAGTTCTTTTTCTGGAGTTTTGATCTGTTTTTTCAACTGGGCTTTGTTTCTTTGTCTCCTCATTTTGGCAGCCTCCCTGTGTTTGTTTCTATGTATTAGGTGAGGCTGATGTGACTTCCTACCTTGGTAGTGTGGCCTAATGCAGTAGGTGTCCTGTAGTGTCCAGTGGCATATCCTCCCCTATCTCCCAAGCTTGGTACTTCAGGTGTGTGCTTCATGTGGGCTGAATGCACCCTTCTCTTGTAGTTGAGCTTTGGTTTCTTTTGGCAGGTGAATGGGAGGGATTTTCCCAGACACGTCAGCTACAAGGACTAGCTGTGACCACTGACCACTAACCTCTGCCCTCCATGGAGAATCAGGTGTTCAGGGACAGGTAGTTATGCTCCAACATGATTTGTAGCTGTCCCCTGGGAGCATAGGCCCTTGGATTTCCCAGGTGGTGTAGGCCAAGGTCAGTCCCCACCTTGTTTTGCCTGGGGCATCCCTGTCTGAGTGATAAAGCAATCTGAGATGGCTGCTGCTTGTGCTGGGCTTGGAGATTCCTACGCAAACCCAAACTGTGAATCTAGGATAGCTGCTGCTAGTGCTGGCCCTGGGGCCACTTAGCAAAAGTTCCAGGATTTGGTGGCTCACTGAGGCTCACTGTTGCTTGTTTGAGAGGATTTAGGAAGTTATGAAGCATGTACTAGAACCAGCCATTCATGTGGAAAAGCCACTGTTAACAGCTGTAAGATGAGTCATACGGAGCCTCAGGGGATCTCCAGGGTGGGACAAAGCATGTTAGCCAGGTTGATGGAGTCTCAGATATGGCACCCACCTGGCAGCTCCGTGGCTCTGTAGGGGGAAGGTTCAGAAAAGGGACGGTGGCCTCTGCCTGGTTTTTTGTCTGGGAGATAGTTGTCCCCTAGCTTTTGTCCTGATGCCAGACACTGTAGTTCCTCCCTGTGCACCACTGGCGCCTTTCTGGCTGCTGCCCTGGTGCTGGGGCTCAGAGACAGTGAGTGTGAGCAAGTCTGTGTTGTTGGCTCAAGATGAAATGCTCGGGACTCTAGGAGTTTCTTCCACTGACTCAGTCCCCCCTGCCTTTTGCAGCCAGAAGTGATAGGTACTTCTCTCCCTGGCACTGGAACCCTGGGCTTCAGGCCTGGTATGGGGCTGGGACTCCTCACTACTGAGATATCCCAAGTTTTTATCCACCACCTGTGGGCATGGAACCAGCCCATTCTGCATCTCTGCCCCTTCTACCAGTATGGATGGATATGATTTCTTTAATTCCATAGTTGTCAGACTTCCATTCAACTTGATTTCTGGTGGTTGTTCTATAATCTAATTGTAATTTTGATGTGGTTGTGCCAGGAGGCAAGCTGTGCTTACCTCTGCCGCCATCTTGACTGGAAGTCTAACAAACATTCTAAACAAATGAGTCACAGGTGTGTTTGGACTGAAAGACTTGGATCTTTTTTAAAAATGTTTCCTCCCTAACCATCATCTCTCTCCACCACACCCATACCTAAAGGAATGTTGTTATGTCAGTAACTATTTATTTTAACTTTTTTTCTTAGAGTGCTGAGACGTTTGGTTACCCTTATTACTCAGTTGGCAAAAGAACTATCAAACAAAGGAGTACTTAAAACTCAAGCAGAAGATGCTAATGAGGCTGCCAAAAAATTCATGAAAGAGAATGAAAAACTAAGACAGGTATTTAAATTTTCTTTTTAAAAATTTGTGTGAATGTTGTTGATATTCCCACAGGATGATATATTATTTTTCAGCATTGAAAAGGGCATTTGCTTAATATATATGCAGAAAATAACCAAAAATAGCAACATTGTTCTACAAATCAATTATTTCATTTTTTTATCTTTTACATTTATTTGTTCTCATACTTTGCCTCCATAGTCAGTTAATACCATTGGACTATCTGTGATTCAAGGAGAAAAGTATTCTGGGAATGTGAATTTTAATTTATTCATTACCATTAATTTTACTTTATAACCTAAAACAGGTATTTATAATTCTCTATATTTCTTTTTTTTTAATCCTCACCTGAGAATATGATTGTTGATTTTAAAGTAAAGGGAAGGAAGGGAGAAAAAGAGGGAGAGAAACATTGATGTGAGAGAGAAACATCTATCTATTGCCTTTCTTACACACCCTGATCAGGACAGAACCCAAAACCTAGGCATGCGCCCTGACCAGAATCAAACCCTGGACCTTTCCATTCACAGTACGATTCTCCAACCAGCTGAGCCCCACCGGCCAGGACTAAGTCTCTATATTTCCATTTTCTTTTCAGTTAAATTATTTTTGTAATGCTGTTTTGCTTTATTTATTTTGTTTTATTTTAAATAATGGTTATGTAGGAAGCAGAGGAAAATAGTTGATATAGATTGATGATTATATAATATTTAAAATCTTTAACTTAGTGATGCTGCTGATAACGCTTCTTTGACAGCCCATTGCTGAAACCCTGCCATTCAGGAAGAGTGCTTTTCCCATTAAATAAAAAGAACAAATGGAAAATGAAAGATACAAAATTATTTGGGGTATTTTTTTTCTTAAGTTTAAAATTTAGTACTTAGATCTCATACTTGAGTGTGTTCAGTTCATAGTAAGCCACATAGTTTGAGAATTCTGCTTTTTAATAAAAATAACCAGTGGAACCACTCATCATGCAGATTTTCTTGAAGACAACATTCCTAAAATAATGCAATAAGATTATTTCCCTATGATGAATTAATGAAATGCAAGTAATTATATGTTACACCAAGTTATATTTATGTAAACAGCTTTGGCTCCCTCAGGAGAGAATACAAACCCTTATCCAAGCCCTAAAGCCCAGACTCTTACAGGAAGAACTCAAAGCACCACCTTCCATCATTTCTGAATGAGGTAGCTGTTATATAGTATAGTGTAAAGCTTTCCAAAACCTATTAAATAAGGCAAAATTCTTTTCAGAAAATTCTGTTTGGTGCTATAATATCATAGTTACTTTCTCAAAATCCTGTTTTACTTTTTTTTTATGTCTGCCTTATTTTTCATACAATGAAAAGGTATCATTATAGAAACAATTCAAAAATGTTTCTTAGATTGTATGCAGCATCTTTTAAGGAAACCTATAGAGAATAAGCATCAGTTTGTTTTTTACTTTGTTTTTTTCTGTTTTGGAAAGGCATTGATTCACAGATGTCACATAAATTTCCCTTTGTAGTAAACATAGGTCTGGGAAATCAAGCTGTTGGTAAAAGCAAACAATAAGTCATTTTGCTTCTTGGGGAATATTTCAGCAACAGAATTAGCCTCATTTTCTACCTTAATATTTTTTGCTTCATTTTCTATCCTTTGATCTCATTTTCTAATGGTAGAAAGAAAACAAAACCTCCAAAGCTTTAATTAATAAGATGGCTAGCCTCAAAGCACACAGCCATGTCTATGGACTCGCTGTGTGCCTGTCTGGATTTAATATTCTGCCCATCATGTCAGATTAATGAGTTGTAACTACAAATAGAACACTGCTTTTTTCCTCTGATTCTTTCATTATTTTATTCCTGCTCTTTAGCTCTAAGAAAGTAGAAAATGTTTTTGTACTATTACTTTTCTTATATACATCATAATTAATATACTTAGATTAGTATTGTCCTTCAAAGAAAGCATTCTTCTCAAAACATTTTTGGAATTATTTTTAGGACCAGTTACCATTCCAAGGAAGCTTATTTCATGACTACTGATTCTTTGATCCCCCACAATTTCTTCCTTATTTTCTTTTCCTTCCCTTTGGTTCCATGCTGTCCTTCTTGCATATCTCTAATCAGATTAGTGGTCCTAGATCATCAGAGGTGCACAAATATGCTAGTAAAACCAGGACACAGTAGGGAGAAAGTCTGTGAGTTGGACATAAATACTGTCAGTGCCCAAAGTGCAACTAATTGCTGCAGGGCCTTGCCTGCGCTGACACCACTGCTGATGAGGGGCCTACCCGGCTTGGCCCAGGGGCTCCTGGTGCAGCATGCCTAGATCCATTCCAGGTCTCCACAGGAGCAGCTCAGGACCACATCACCTTTGGGCTCACCTGCTGCCATTGGGGGTATGCCTTGTCTCACCTGGAGAGCCACAAGAAGCAGGCGTGAAGGGTGCTGTCCTCTCCCTTGCTATGTAACCTGACCACCCCTCATTTGTCCTGATCAGGCCTGCTGCACTCCTGGCCAGCCTCCCCTGGATCATGTCCTCCAGTTTACAGTGACCTCTTCTGCAATCATGATATCTTGACATCTCCATTGTGACATCCTGGGACCACATATTTCAGTTTATAAGGCCCTCAGTATGACCTTCCTTTGTAATGGTAAAATGTTTCCCCCCCCACCCAAAAGCACAAAAAGCAAAGTGCAACTAATTGATCAATAAAGGCCATAGGTTAGAATATCAAAGATAATTTATTTCAAGTTATGTAATTCTTGTAGGTGTTGAAATACTAGTTAAAGAAGGATAAAATTGCAAAAATACCTCTTCATTCTCTGTCAGAGACACATTATCTAATGGAAAGTATATTACCCTGAGATGCAAGAGACTTGGCTGCTAGTCCCAACTCTACCAATAATTAGCATTGTCTCCTAGGGCCAGTCACCTCATATGTGGTGGACCTCAAGGTCATAAATAATAGCTAACACTGTGCCAGGTATCACTTCACATGCTTCACAGTAAGATATTAATTCTTGCAACAACCCCATGAAGTTGATACTGTTATTGTCTGCAATTTATACATGAGAAAGGGAGGCACAAAAATGTTAAATGACTTGCACAAAATCATTCAGCTAAGTGACGACTAAGATTTAATCCAAGCAGTCTGACTCTGCAATCCACAGTCTTAACCTTCTCTTGTATACTAGCCTATAAAATGACTTACAGATGGTGCCTGAGACCCTTTTGTGTTCTTATATTCAGTTAATGAAATGAAATATTTCTATGAAAGACCAGTAAACTTTTAATTGCTTTAAATAACAACAGCAGTGGAATTTTACTTCTTACTAGTTTTTTTCCAGCCATGTACCAAGATGGGATAAGGTAGATGAAAGAGTGAACACGTGCATTATTGTACCTGGTAGCTATTGGATTTCAGATTCCAAGACTCTAGGTCTTTCTCCACTGTCAAGTTACACATAATAAATTTGGACAAGTTTGCAGGTGCAGTAATGAAAGCATATTTACAAGACCAACACAAATTCAACTTTTCTAAGTAAATGGCATAATAAATCAAGCAGTGTAAACATTCCTGCAACTCAATGATTCCCTTCCAATTTGGGTAATCACTGGAGAGTCTGTGGGAACTGAATTCAGTGAAGCAATAGCTAGGATTGTTTTGAACGTGAGTGGGCAAGAAATTCACAGAGATTTGGAGGAATTTTTTCTCTTATTTCTGATCTTTAAAATTTTGAAACTATAGGCTTCTTTAGTCATAGTGTGCACTTCAGTCCTCTTACCACCTAAAAAAATTTCTTGGGATTATATAATATATTCATTAGTGCTTTAATTCCTCTTGAGCTGCCTAATCTTTATTGCAACACAGTAGTGCTGTATTTGATCTTATGCTACAGTTTGTATGCTCTTGTCTCATCCTTTTCAGTAGACTAAGTTACCTGAGAACAGAGATCATATTTCTCTTACATTTGTATCACTTATAACACCTAGTCTTGTGATATTTGCATGTAGTCAGTGCTCAGAATGATTCATGTGTCGAATATACCAGCTTACATTAGAAGAGGAACCCTCTGCAAAAGAAACCATTTTCTGTGTCAGTCTGTTTTAAGTTGTTCTGTGTTGCTTTCTCACCTGTGGAAACTGTCACTGTCAAGTTGCTGCACTCTAGTCAGATAACCCATGCCAGTGTGTACATATTTTATTTTTCAAACATTAATTTGCCTTTCTTGGTAACTTAAACTGTTAAAATTTCTTTACAATGTCAACTTCTTAATTCTTTTAACAGTGGTGATTTCCACCCAGACATACAGATCATGAAATTTATGTTTTTATTTTAGGCAAATATTTTACTATTCAGACTTTAATTTTTCTTCCCTAGAAAGGATAAGCTGGAAACATAAAATAAACACTTTAAAAGCCAGAATAAGAACTTCCAGCCAAGATGGAGGCATAGATAGACACACTGTGCCTCCTCACACAACCAAAACAACGTCAGCAGCAATTTAGAAATAAGGTAACAACCAGATTTGACAGAAAATTGAAGTGTATTGAAGCCCAACAACCGAGGAGTTAAAATATACACATTTGTCCAGACCAGTAGGAAGGGTGGGAGAGAGGTCACGGCACAAAAAGCAGCAGCACCGGGCGCATAAGGCATCCCGGGCACAAGACCACAGCGGACGGACCCAGCGAGGTGGCAACTGTGAAGCAAGGCACTGCATGCTAGGCGTCTGGCTGTCCAGGTAGTCCCACATTCGTGCGCAGATAAACCAGGCAAAATTGGGTAGTAAGACAGACTGCGCAACCCAGGGTCCCAACACTGGGAAATAGAGCCTTGGGGCACTGATTAAAAACACCTGTGGGGTTTGAGGTGCCAGGAGATACTCCAAGCCTCACAGGAGAGTTCGTTGGAAAGACGCACAGGGTCCTAAAACATGCACAATCCCACCCACACGGGAATTAGCACCAGACAAAGCCCAGTTAGCTTGGGGGAAGTGACAGAAGGGACTGAAATCTGATAGACCAGAGCAAGCGACATTGTCCCCTCTTGGACGCCGCCCACACATACAGCCTCAACCCAGTGACTGGGTTGACCCACCCTAGTGAACACCTAAGGCTCCGACACTCACTGCTTAATAGATGCAACAAGACCAAAAAAAATGAGTCAAATGGAAGAACAGATCAAAGCTCCACAGCAAATACAACAAAGTGACCAAGAGGTAGCCAACCTATCAGATGCACAGTTCAAAGCACTGGTGATCAGGATGCTTACAGAATTGGTTGAGTTTGGTGGCAAATTAGATGAAAAAAATGAAGGCTACACTAAGTGAAATGAAGGAAAATGCACAGGGAACCAATAGCGATGGGAAGAAAACGGGCTCAAATCAATGGAGTGGACCAGAAGGAAGAAAGAAACAACCAAACAGAAAAGAATGGAGAAATAAAAATTCAAAAAAATGAGGAGAGGCTTAGGAACCTCCAGGACATCTTTAAACTTTCCAACATCCAAATTATAGGGGTACCAGAAGGGGAAGAGGAAGAGCAACAAGTGGAAAAGTTATTTGAACAAATAATAAAGGAGAACTTTCCCAATCTGGCAAAGGAACAGGAAGTCCAGGAAGCTCAGAGAGTCCCAAAGAAGTTGGACCCAAAGAGGAACACACCAAGGCACATCATAATTACATTAGCCAAGGTAAAAATGAAGGAGAGAATCCTAGAAGCAGCAAGAGATAAGGAGACAGTAACCTACAAAGGAGTTCCCATCAGACTGTCAGCTGATTTCTCAAAAGAGACCTTCTAGGCAAGAAGGGGCTGGAAAGAAGTATTCCAAGTCATGAAAAGCAAGGGCCTACATCCCAGATTGCTCTATCCAGCAAAGCTTTCATTTAGAATGGAAGGACAGATAAAGTGCTTCTCAGATAAGGTCAAGTTCAAGGAGTTCATCATCGCCAAGCCCTTATTATATGAAATGTTAAAGGAACTTACCTAAGAAAAAGAAGATAAAAAACATGTATAGTCAAATGACAGCAAACTCACCATTATTAACAACCACACCTAAAACAAAAACTAAGCAAACAACTAGAACAGGAACAGACCCACAGAAATGGAGATCACATGAGGGGTTAGCAACAAGGGAGTGGGAGGAGGAGAGGGGGGGTAAAGGTACAGAGAATAAGTAGCATAGACAATAGGTAGAAAATAGACAGGGGGAGGGCAAGAATAGTATGGGAAATGTAGAAGCTGAAGAATTTATGACACATGGACATGAACTAAAGTGGGGGAATGGTGGGAGAGGGTGTGCAGAGTAGAGGGGAATGAAGGGGGGGAATGTGACAACTGTAATAGCATAATCAGTAAAATATATATATATATTTTTTTAGGTTCTTAACTTTATTTATTTATTTATTTATTTATTTATTTATTTATTTATTTAGAGAGGGAAGGGAGGGAGAAAGAGAGAGAGAAACATCAATGCTGGGGTCCATGGCCTGCCACCCAGGCATGTGCCCTGACTGGGAATCCAACCTGCGATGCTTTGGTTTGCAGCCTGCGCTCAATCCACTGAGCTATGCAAGCCAGGGCCCAAAATATATTTTTTTTAAAAAGCCAGAATAGATTTTAAAATATGAAGAGCATTGTAGAGGATTAATGGAATAAAATTAATTTTGGGACTAATCAATAAAAATTAGATAGAATTTCCCAGGCATAGAGATGTCCTTTCCATTTTGTACTTACCCACCTCCACCCTGAAAACATATTCTTCTCTTACAAATTCATCTTTATAAAAATAGTGTGAGTACACAGCTCATACTATGTAACATAACGATCTTCCAATTAATATCCTCAGAACTGATCTCTGCTTAGATTTGCATTACATACTTACTTGATAAAAAGGCATGTATATTATTTACCTAAATTCTGTTTTCATTTTTCACTTTTATTTTTTTATCCTCACCCGAGAGTATGTTTATTGATTTTATATAGAGAGAAACATTGATTGGTCACCCCCCATATTGCTCCTACCAGGGATGGAAACCACAACTAGGTATGTGCCCTGACTGGGAATTGAACCCACAACCTTTTGGTGAATGGGATGATGCTCCAACCAACTGAGCCCCCTGGCCAGGGCTACGTAAATACTTTTGAAAATATAATTTTAATCATAGCCCAAAAAGAAACTCTTGTTATTTTTATTTTAGAAATTTCAGCAATTGTAGGGAGAAATTTCTTTGTATGTTAGCCAAATGCCAAGTTTCTGTTAGCAAAATTACATTGCAGAAAATTATAAAATACTAAAAAGACAGAGAATAAAGACTAATAATTTTAAATATGTTACTTGGACCATTTCCTGGAAGAATATCTGGCTATTTTGATCTAAGCTCACTTCTATAACTCTCTTTTCTCATAGCTCTTGAAAAGCTATAACAAGGAAGAGGAACACCTTTTGGAAGCACAAAACAAAAAACTGGTAGAAGACCAGGAAAAACTGAAAACTGAATTAAAGAAGACTTCAGATGGTAACATTGTGTGCATGTACCAAAGTAGAAAGAGTATGGTATTTTATGCTGTTACACTTCACTGTTTTCCCTAAAACAAATCTAATGGCTAAATGTTCTTCTGGCTGAAATACCACGAGTGACCTATTTATAAATTCCTGCTCAAATATGAAGGTAAAACATTGTTTCAGCCAAGAGAAACATGCGGTGTTGTACAGAAAAACATGCGGGCGTTTCAGATCTGTGTTGTAAATACGGATGTCCCTACCCGAGCGAAGAGCTGTGTCCTGGGAAGCTGCTTGTAAGCACGTTGTTGGAGGTAAAGCACATTCTTCCGTCGCGGTGTGCTGCCCTTTGGGGGAAGTGACCACAGGGGGTTATTTTGGCTACAGGAAATTATATTGCTGATCTCAAGCCCTGATATTTCCTATCTGCCAGATAAAAGGAAAGCATTCCTTGAAAGAGATGGGTAGGTTTAGAATAAGAAAAATCTGATGAGAAAAAGCTGAGAATTTGAATGTCTCATTCCAAAATACATTGCAATGAGCACTTGGGGTAGGGCATCCTAACTTCATTTTTCTGAAGGGAGCTATTTCTTCCACATTATTTTGTTTTTTAAAAAATAGTTCTGATAGTATTAATCTTCTTAGTCAAATAAATTATTATTGCCTATAGTCACATAGCACAGAAAAGTAGATATCCCAAGTCCAAAGTTATCCCAGGAAACTGTGTAAAAAAAAAAGTCTGTGGCTAGACCCCAGTCAAAATTTTTGCATATGATACTCTTTGCTGTCGTCCAGACACTAGGGAACTTCTCAGTCAGAGTTAAAATACTGATCAATGCATAGACCTTCTCCAATTTTAAGTCTCTTTCATCACTTTATGTTGAAGGTAAATTGGAGAATGTTCAGTAAGTGAATCAAGAACCTACTTTATGCCATTTGTAAATTTAGATTTTTTAAATAGGCTCTGTATAATAGAGGTTCTCTATAATATTACTTACAAATTGATTATCTATTTACATTATTTGGATAGAGTTAACTTTAAGATGTATTTGAATTTGAGGTAGAAAGTATGAATATAAAAACATTCTGAAAAAAAGCAAAAATTAATAGAATATTTCGTGCAATATAAAAAATTTTAGTCACTTTTCTACTTCTCATTTAAAGTGAAAAAAAATAAATCAGAAAATTGTTTAGAGTCAGTAAGTTAAAAAATAAGTTATTCTTCTAGACAAGGTGGTATATTATGTAGTAGTTATAGTATATATAGCTCATAATTCAAAATCTTGTCATAGTTATACTGTAGACTCCTCTGCAATTACAGAAGATTTGAAACATAATTAAGAAGTGGTTCTTTTTTAAGATTTTATTGACCTGTTTTTAGAGAAGGGGAGAAAGTGTGAAAGAGAGGGAGAAAACATCAATGTGTGGTTGCCTCTCATACTGCCCCAACAGGGAACCGGGCCTGCAACCCAGGCATGTGCCCTGACCATGAATCAAACTGGCCACCCTTTGGTTCACATGCCAGCACTCAGTCCACTGAGCCACGCCAGCCAGGGCAATCAAGAGGTTTTAATATTTGTATAAAAATAAATTTAGTAATCACCTGCTTTCTACATTAGACATTTCAGAAATGTGTTCTTTTTTTACCCAATGCAAAATATTGCTGCTAATCCTTCAGAAGAAGGCAAGAGACTATTTTCAAAATACCTTTGCTTAATTTTAAAATATTGGTTCAAAATCTTGCTTTCTTTTTTTCACATCTGCAAACGATCCTTTTTCTTATGTTGTAGTCAGGGTGGTGGGAAAACCAAGGACAGACAAGAATAGGTTGTGTGCCATACTACACCTCTCAACACTGGCCAGTTTCTTCTTCCTTTGCCTTTCAAAAATTCCAGCTCTGAGATATTTTGAGCTTTAACTTCACAAGTCTGGAATATAACTCTTGAAGCTCAATATTACTTTAGATTAACACAAAGAAACTCAATACTTCTTTAACAGACAATTCAAATGCTTGGAGAAAATGGGCTCTTGGATAATATAGGCATGGTGTTTCTAATCTGATAACAAAAGATGCCAGCCTCTGTGTTTGAAGTGTAGACTGCAAAGCTACTTTCAGAGTGGACCAGTGTTGAGGTAAAAGCAGATTTTACCTGTTTGAGTATGTCCTGTTTGGTTCCTGCAAGGTGTGTAGTATTTTATGAGTACATTTTATTTACCCAAAATTATTATTTTAGATAACATTATTAATGACCTTGAGAATATCAACTTTCAGTTCTAAAGGAAACGTATCCTAGGCTACATTCTCTTGACCTACAGCAGTCAAAATTATTATGGTAAGAACTAAAAAATTACATAAACAAATTGTATTAGACTTGGATAAATTTAGCAACACAATGCTTTGCACATAGTACCATTCAAAAATATTCACTGATTTCTAAAGATTGAGGGTATTTATGCTGACAGTGCTTAAGAAATGTTTCAGAAAGTTCTTTTATACTTGAAAATTGAGTAGAAAAGCAATATGGTTTATTTTTTATAGTGGTAAATAGAGTATTTGCCATGTGATTTGTCTTACCCTTGGTGTTTCTTTAGATGAAACATTTTCTCCAAAGTGTATAAGTGGAAATGAAACATAAATGCAAATATTTATTTTAGTTGGTTAGCCCCAAATTGGAAACCCGGCTTTCTGAAGGCAGGTATTAAAAGCACTCTATCAGACCTGATTGGGTAGCTCAGTTGATTAGAGCATCGTCCCAATACACCAGGGTTGTGGGTTCAGTCCCCAGTCAGGTCACATACAGGAATCAACCAATAAATACATAAATAAGTGGAACAACAAATTGATATTTGTCTGTCTGTCTCTCCTTCCCTCCCTCTTCCTCTTTCCCCCTTTCCCTCTCTCTCTAAACCAAAACAAAACAAAGCAGAAAAGAAAGAACACACTGCAGCAGTACCAAACTCCATCAGTTTTTAACAACCAACTCCGATTTCTCCCAGAATTTGTAAATTACCATGCTTCAGTGCAGTAATATAACCCTAGTGATCCAAAAGGGTGTGCATGTTCCAAAACACCCAGTTTACACTCAGGACTAAGTCAGGTGTAAGGACCTGCCAGATCTGTCATTTTTAATGATCTCTTAACAATAAATCTGATGTCCCAGTGTGTGGAGTAATTGGGAAAGGGCACTGCCATGAAAAATGAGAATTTAAGTTTTGAAGAATTTACAAAGCTCACAGCTTTCATAATAAAAATAGATCTTGTATTTAGTGGAAAACTTTCTGATATACAAGGAGATTGACTTCAAAGGAGTCTTTCAGGATAGCCACTGTATTTATTCTTATAAACAAATACTTTCTCAGTATTATTCTTATTAGAGGAAGCAGTAGGTACCATTTAATCATTGCATGTATCCAGGCAGTGGTAAAAGTAAATCTGATTTTAAAAGTGAACTGTGTGTGGAAATGTCTCCTCCTCATTCCTTTAGGAGCAGGAATATGTCCATAACGTGTTTCCTAACAGAGTTCTTAGGTCAGCCATCTTATAGTAGGAGTTGAGTCGTAGCATTTGTCACCTGCAAAAAGGTCCCTGGTTGGAGGTGTGTGGGAGGCAACTGATCAATGTTTCTTTCACAGGTCAGTGTTTCTCTCCCTCTCTCTCTCCCCTCCTTCCCGAACTCTCTCTAAAAACAAATAAATCTAAAACATAAGCATCTGTTTATATAGCCCCAAATAATGTAATTAAGCAAAGTGACTATCAAGAACTATTTTTATTGTTGGCTTTTGACTCTTAAAATTATATTTATTTTTTATGAGAAAAAACTTTTCACTATAACCTCTCTTCTCCTAAACTTAATTCAGTATGTGGTTAACCAAACCATATTCCTCAGTTTCATGCAGTCTTAGAATCATAAGGACAGAGCCTGGCATGTTTTATTCAACCATAGACCAAGTGCGTTATATATGGAATGGGGCCACAAATCTTAAATGTTTAACTCCCTTGGATGGGACATCTGGAGGGTGAGGAGAGGAGAGGGCATATGCCAGTAAACATAACCACTTGTCATTATTGTTTTTAAAGATTTTATTTATTATTTTTAGAGAGAGGGGAAGGGAGGGAGAAAGGGAGAGAAACATCAATGTGTGGTTGCCTCTTGCACACCCCCTACTGGGGTCCCGGCCCACAACCCAGGCATGTGCGCTGACTGAGAACTAAACCGGAGACCTTCTGGTTTGCAGGCGGGGGTTCAATCCACTGAGCCACACCAGCCAGGGCAGTTTCTCATTACTTTCATAGTGTGGTTATTTGTTTAGAACATCCGTTGGAATCATAGATATGGAATGAGAAAACTTTACAGAAAAGGGCTGGTGTGGCGAGTGGATTGAACCCTCGCCTGCAAACCAAAGGGTCGCCCATCAAATTCCCAATCAGGGCCCATGCCCGGGTTGTGGACTGGGTCCCCAGTTGTGGGTGTATGAGAGGCAACCACACATTGATGTTTCTCTCCCTCTCTTTCTTCCTCCCTTCCCCTCTCTCTAAAATAAGTAAATAAAAATCTTTAAAAAAAAAAAACTTTGCAGGAAAGGAGAACTGATTTGAGTAGAGAAATCATCATGTTCTTTTTATTATAAATATTGTATTAGGGAAATTAAAAATGAGAGTAGATCTGAAGAGCTCTTTCTAGCTCTGAGAACCTTTGCCTGTGGGACTAAAATAGTCACTTTATGTTTAAAAAGAGTACCTACCTTTTTATTTCTTTTTAATTTTTATCATAGTTTTACATAACACATAAACTTAACAGTCAAATAGTACTGCAGGACTTACAATGAAAAACAGCAGTCCTCTGGGACCCATCCCCAGAGGCAGCTATTCAACTCATTTAGCTATTATTTCTGATATTTGCCTCCAGATTTCTAAATTCAATGTTTAGGTAGCAGTTTCTTGATCTTTCTGAGTCTGGGATATTATCTTTGTCTGTCTTGTATAGAAAAAGACTTAGGATCTGGGGACTGCTCTCTTAGCTTACCTAACTCCTCACACACATTTCCTATCCCCCCCATTTTTCCAATATAATAAACATCAATTTTTATTATATCAAATTATTATGGCTATATATCTATTATTCATCATCCTCATCAAGGGGACCCCTTTGCCTTTTTCTGGTGGTGCTACCCTGTTTCCTGGATTCCATGTTTCCCACTTCTCAGTAACTCTTCTTTTGGTGGAACGTACCATCTAACATTTTCCTGAGAAACAGTACATGAAGGGTGAATACTTTGAAGACATGAATATGTAAGAATCATTATTTTCTGAAAATCATTATTATTATTTTAGCCTCACCATTGATTGCAAAATGTTTAACCCTAGGAATTAGAAGGCTGTGCTTCATTATCTTCTGGCCTGTGTTATTTCTGTTGACATGGCCAGAGTCATTCTAGTCCCTGACCCTTTTTGTATATAACCTGTTATGTTTTGTTTTGCTCCCTGGAAAGTTGTAGAATTTTCTGTCTGTCTCCAGGGTTATGAAATTTCACCTAAAGAGATTTTAGGAAGCATGCAGAATTAAGATTTGGGGAATGAGGGAAAGTAAAAGTTTAAGATGACTGCAAGTTTCTAACCTGGTTGACTATGTAGGTAACACTTTTAACTAAAATTGGCACCAAAGGAGGAGTGGAGTGCTTTCATTTATTTGGGGGAGAAGGGAAGCAGAAGTAATGTATTTGGTTATAAATATATTGAGCTGAAGGAGCCATTAGGATATCCTAGTTAACATACCCAAAGAACAATTGAAGCTTGAAAGAAAGGTGGTCTCAATATGGGGAGTCTAAACCATCATACAGACGGATCTGATGTTTAAATCAAGGAGTGGATGATTACCAGTCAAGGAAGACTGTATTGAGTGGGAAGGAAGAAGCCTGAACGTACAACTCTGGCACATGGCAACATTTGAGGATTAGACTGAGAAGAATCATCAGAGGTTTTTTTCTGGTATCTACTCACTTCTAGTGATTTAATTCTCAATCATTACATTAGGAAAGATTTTCTGGATTCTAGGTGATACCTCTACTTTTCAGTGTGTATTAATAATATCAAGCCTACTGATGATTTAGAAAGTATAGTAAAAAATGCTGTGTGTATGTATAAATTTTTCTGAAATTTTTAAAAATTTTTGTATATTTATTTTAGAGAGAGAAAGAGAGGAAGGGAGGTACAGATGAGAGGGACAGAAACAGTGATTTGTGATTTGTTTCACTTACTTATCCATTCATTGGTTGGTCTTGTATATGCCTTGACCAGAGATCAAACCCACAACCTTGGCATATCGGGTAGTGCTGTAACCAGCTGAGCTACCTGGCCAGGGCATTCTACTACAATTCTACCCTTTGAAAGATATTTTGAAATTACAAGAAGGAATAGAGTGTATGAGAAATGTGTGGTGAATATGAGTTGGAAGAAGTTGGGATATAAGAGGCAACAAACTTGGGAAGCAAATACTACGTTGCTCAGCATGCTCCCTTCTCTCTCCCTGGACTCCACCGATTCCACAACTTGATCTTTTCTTCAGAAGAAATTCGACAGTATTTTCCTTCACTTCCTCCCTCCCTCTCTGGTTTCACCTTCTTAAATGTTTGCAAGATATTGCTGTCAAAAGTAAACTTTATTTAGTCAGCACTTCTGAAGGTTTGTGTTTCATATATTTCATCCATTGTGTCTGCACACACAGTGACCTTTGTGGAAAACATTTACCCCTTTGCCCTCTACCCTGGTTCCAAAACAGGTCTTTCTATTCAATATTTTATGGAATGGCCTACAACCTTTACAAACCAAGAACTCCTCAGCAGTTTTTATAGAATTGGTTCCTGGGATTTGGGCTTCTGCAGATGGCTGTGGTTTCCTGCAGGTTGCATATTACAGAGATTTTAGCAACCTGGAGTTTCTCTGCTCAATTCCTCTTGTAAAATTTTTCTTGTACCTGCTATGTAAAAACTATTGTACTAGATGTTGTGAGGGATACCAGAAGAATATATTGTCATCTCAGTCTTCAAGGATGTCTGGTGAGAAAGATGGACAGACTCACTGACAACAAAAATGTAAGTCAAGGAATGATAAAAGCCAAAATAAAGGTATACGTACAAGGGGCTATGGTAGCACAGAGGAGAGAGTGATTGTTATTACTGGCAGAGTTACAGAAAAATTTGTGGGGGAGGTATAATTTGAGCTGAGGCTCAGGGATGAGTGGGATTTCACAAGATTAATGGGAGAGTCTTCTCTAGCCTCAGGAATGCATACAGACCAAGGATGAAAGCCCATGGTGCCTAAAAGCATGGTTTATGGCAGGGTAGAATGGGAAAGTTGAGACAAGATCTTGAGGCCCATGAGTACCATGCTTGAAAGTTCAAAATTTATTCTAAAGTTAAGTACAGAGGCAGCAGCAGGTTTTTAGCAAGAAAAAATATAGAGCCAGAAACTGTCATTTGTCAAATAATTTGTGGACAGAGATTTAAATTAGAGAACAGAGAATAAAATAACTCTGAAATGTTTCAATCTATTTAAGAATTCTCTTGCACAGTTTATTTGTTTAAAGATGCTGTGAAAGCATCTAACAAGCATTTGGGAATGCAGAATTCGAAGTGACTCAGATTTGGTTTAAGGCTGACTTTCCCTTTGGGGAGGTCAGTCTGCATTGCAGTTCTTCACAGAGTTCTGTGTGCTAATGGTCCGTGCTCTGTCTGTGTTGGAATTTCATAAAGTGCTAGCTATTATTACTATATTAATATCAAAAACTTCACAAGATAAATAGGGAATGTTGAAACAAATTTTTTTCATTTAAATTTTAAGTGTCAACCTAAAAAAAATTGTCAAAACTAATGTAAAACACTTCCCTTCAGTTTAGAGATCATTTTTCTGGCACCATCTTACTTTCCAAACCCATTTGCCTTTTTGTATATCATAATAAAAAGTTGTCAAATATAAGGTAAAATCTTTTACAGTCTTCTAAATTGAAAAAAAATAAACATACCTCTCATAGCCTGATCGATGGTAAAACATGCATTATTAGATGTTTGGTATGTTCATTTGCTAATGAAATCCATAACTGATTTATAAAGCTGAAGTATAATAATAGCACTGTTCTTTTCTGTAGGTATCTTGGAAATATATTGGTTGGGCCCAGGGTATTTTAACTGACTAGTGTTTAAAAGTGATTAACATCAATGAGATAAATTAGTTTTGCTTTAGAAGCTGAAGCATGAATTTTTGCTTTAGAGGTTGCCTGATGGGGGCACCTCCATGTGAAAGTTCAACTAGGCTCGAATCAGCTTATCCAAAATTGAACTTACAATCTTCTTGTTCAAATTGTTTCCTCTTGGTTCCTGACTCAATCATTTTTTGAAATGGACAGAATGCAATCAGCTAGGAAAGTGACCTGGAAAATTCAAGGAGGAAAAAATTTTTTTTTCCTGTAACTAAACCTTATTGCAACATCCCCTATCTATATAGACTTTGCTCTTTTATAAGGAAAATGGATAAAGCTAAAATAGGAAACTTTTAAGGGGATTTCTTAAAATGCCCAATATAATTTGGACCTTCTTCTCATGTTCTGCAACTTTATTTTTTAGTTGTTTTGAGTAAATTTATACCTCAGGAGAAACCGATAAAACCTACAAGTGTTGTTTTAGAACAGGGGCAGCAAAGTCTAACCCAAGGGTCAAATCTGGCCTACTGCCTTGTGTTTGCAAATTAAATTTGATTGGGACAAAGCCACAATCATTTGCTTACGTATTTCCTGTGAGTGCAGAGTCGAAAAGCCAAGAGTCCGCATGACACAGAAAGCTGAAAATATTGACTATCTGGCCCTTTACAAAAATTGTTTACCAAGCCTTATTTTGGCTCTTCAAATAAAAAAGAGTGCCTTTTTCAGATAAATGAGGATACTGAAAAGATTTGCCTTTGCTGTTAATGTTAAAAAAGTTGCTGTGTACCCAAGTGCTTGTTGAACAAATACTGAGCAGATAATTTAAGAAACTATATATGCTCGTGTATACTGAAACTAGTTCTTGGTTTATAGTTCGTGTCAATTGACTCCTTCAATTCTCACGTTATGATGCATTGGTATCCTGTGTTCCACTTGCTTTTGTTTACACACGACAGTGCTTTATAAAGCACACCCTCTTTAAAGCAGTTTGTTAGGATCTATACTTACACATTGCTTTGCCTAAAATGTACATCCTGATTTTTAAGTGCAAAGCTAGCATATTAATATAATTCATAATTATTTTTAAGTACAGAACCAAAATTGTTTCCTTAAATACATTACTTAACAACCTAGCTAAGATTAATGAAGAAAGTCTTTATGCATTTATTGATATTTCTTGGGCCAACAGCATACACACTGAGGCTGATTTTGTTCATTAAATTAGAAAGCCTGCCTTTCAGTTCCCTGGCCCAGGGTACAGGTAATCATTATAAGGGTCAACATGCCTTAAGACCATGTCTTTTCTAAACCCAAAAGCAGTTTATCCATGAACCTCATTCATGTTTCCAGTACATTAGAAGGTATGGGCAGGCACTATGATACCTACTGATGAGTAAAGAAGTCGAGACACATGCACAAAAATAAATACATAATTTCTCCTTTGTTCTTTGCATGTGAAAAATAGAACTATTTTTGACGTTATTCATTAATGTTTACCCCATATTATCACAACTTGTGCAGTTTTATTCCACTCCAAAACTTTTTGCCCCTCCTCTCACAAAACCAGCAGTCTCCTAATACATGTCCCACCTTAGTCTCTCTGCCATTAGTTTGGCTTCTTCACATTGCCACCAGAGCGGTTTTCAACCCCACATATCTGACTATGCCTCTGCGCTATTTAAAACTCTTCTGTTGGTTTCTGTTACCTTTACAGCTCATCAAGATGGCACACACGGTCTTCTGTGTCCTGATCCCCAATGTCATCTGTAGTTTTGTCCCCCACCCTTGTCCAATCTAAATTTCATACTCCTACTTATTAAATATTGTAGTTGTAGTTCTAACAGTGGTGTTTCATTACTTTTTACCTTTTGCCCAGGAATGCAGGTCTGGCTGCCTGTAATGTCCTTTCTTCTCTCTTCTCTCTAGTTTATGCTCGTCCTTCAGTTTCTTTCTCTTTGTTTTAAGATTTTATTTATTTTTAGAGAGAGGAAAGGAGGAGAAGGAGAGGGAGCAAAACATCAGTGTATGCTTGCCTCTCACGCACCCCCTACTGGAGACCTGGCCCACAACCCAGGCATGTGCCCTACACTGGGAATTGAACCATTGACCCTTTGGTTCGCAGGCTGACACTCAGTCCACTGAGGCACACCAACCACGGATCATCCTACAGTTTCAGTGTTGCCACCTCTAGGAAGCCTACTTGATATTCTCTCCCTTCAGGCTGGGTCGAGTGGCCTCCCTGGGGCCTCCATATTCCTACATGGTCACTTATTTAATAGTGCACTTTTTATCTTTTTATCTTTCTTTCTAGATTGTAAGTGCTATGAAGTCAAGGGTCACATCTAAATCAGCTCTGTGTCACCAGCACACACCTGCTATTCCAGATAGCAGATTCATCCATCCATTCATTCATTCATTCATGAATCTCACCCCAAACACTGAATTTGGTGCCCTCTCTTACCTCCTTACCCAGTTTAGATGTCATGGTTCATCATAATTATGTTTTTGCAAACTACTTAACTCATTCCTCTCCCTCCCTTTTCCCTCCCTCCCCAGCTCCCCTCCTCTCTCAAGCACCTAGCCCTTGGTAATGGTCAAATATCCCTCTATTTGTTACCTGCACCCAAACATCTCAGCATTGTTTGAAATACATGGTCACTAAATTCAAATGGGCCTTCAACACTGCATGACAGTTCTATCGCACTTCTCTAAAATCTTTACTTTTCCACCTTCCAGAACTACTTTGTCTTCTCAGCTCACTTCTAAATTCTAAACCCATCCTGCTTCTGTGGACACAAAGAGTAAATCACAAAATCTTCATTTGCTCATCACCTCTAATACCGTCCTCTCCCAGCTGGGTTCAGACTTTCTGCCTGTCCTTGGGCCACAGTGGATTAAGCGTCACTCCCCTTCTAGTATTGTGCTTCCGGTCCCCACTGTCCTCCTCAGGACTTGGTTCCCTGCTTACTCCCTTCCTATCATCCGACAGACATCCTCCATCTCCTGTTCAAAGATGAAAATGATGACTTCCCTTTGTCTCATATTCTTCCTGTTACCCATTTCTCTGCTCTACACTTGACAGAAATTCTTTTTTTCTTGTTAACTTTTTATATAGACATAATTTCAGACTCACAGGAAAAATGCAAAGTAATACAAAAAAATTCCCCTATATCCTTCGTCAGTTACCCAAATGACATCTTACATTTGCTTTATCCTTTTCTCTGTTTATATTATTTCATGTGTTATAATTTTCAAATAATAATATTCTAATTTCCTTATTTCTTCTACGTTTGTTAGATGCCATTCTGTTGTGAGGAAGAGCTTTCTTCAGCCCTCCCCACAAGTTTTTTTTTCTTTTGCTTGTTTAATATATTCAGTGGGTTATAATCTATTATGAGCATTATATTTTATTATTTAGTTTTCTCAGATTTGGCCTTTTCAACCTGGACCGTTTTGCCATCATCATTTTGTCATGCTTCCATTCTATAAGCACTCACTTTCTGGTATAACAAGATAGTTCAAGCTCATCTTGCACATCTCTTCCTCCAGCCTTCGAATCATCATGTCTCCAATGGGCCTTGGTTCCTTTATGTGGAGGATGGTATTTAGAAAATAAAATATGGACCCTAGGTGTGCTCATTGCTACTGGGACATCATTATTTGAGATCCCTTTAACAGACAGAACTAATGTAGCTTAAATTTCACCTCTTCAGAGAAACTGTTTCTGACTCTTCAACCTAATGTAGCTACACAGTCATTTGCTCTCCTATCGCCTTATTTTAACTTGCTGTGTGACACTTAGCACTCACTTTTGGTTGGGTGGACTCTATAGTGTGTCTTCCATCCTCACTAGAAAATGAGTGTTATAAGAGCAAAGACCCTAGCTATCTTTTCACTATATCCTCAGCACTTAGAAAAATGTCTGCTGCCTCATAGGCATTCCATAAGTTGTTGAACAAGTCAATGAGTAGATAACTTCCTTGTCTTAGAGCAGTTTCATCTGTGTATCGACTTCTGTTTCATGTTCATGAATGGTAGGGGTCTTTAGGAAGTGCTCTTTCATTTCATGGACTCTCAGCAATAGAGGCGAGGAGAAACACTTTCTTCCTCATATTCTTAATGAAAAGTAAGGGTTTGTCATTACTGTTAACAAGTTTAATTCTCACAGCCCTTCCATATTTGTTGCACTACTGACCCTAATGTATGATTTCATAAAAACAATTTTTATGAACCCCAATTTTAAATATTTTTAAGATATTTATAACCATATTGCCCCTCAACCCTCTTAAGTATCTAAACTTTTTACACAAGATGTATACATAAAGGTTAAATGTCTTTGCTGTTCTTGAAATCTATTAAGTCTATGCTTCTATGTTAGAGTATCTGCTTTTTCTTTATCTCCTTTCTCATTGCCTACTTACTGCTTTTTTTAGTATTACTACTTTTTAAAAAAATACACAATATAATACTATAATAAATCATTTTAAAACATCAGAAGATTTTATACAAGATAAAATTGTAAATAAGGTTTTGTTTATTTAAAGCAAAGGAATTTGGGGGGTCAGATTTGATAGGTTCTTATCAGGACTTACTGCTTTTTTATAATAAGCTTTTTATGTTAGGACAATTTTGATTTACAGAAAAATAAGATAGTACAGAAAATTCCCATATATCCCACACTCAGTCACTTTTTTATTTATGTCTTACATTAATATGGTACATTTATACAATTGATGAACTGATATATTACTATTTACTAAATTTCATGTTTATTCAGATGTTCAATGTTTTTACCTGATGCCTTTCTTCTGTTACAGGATCTCATTCAGAATACCACATTACATTTAGTATTTGTGTCTCCGTAGGCTCCCCTTGGCTATAATAATTTCTCAGACTTTCCTTATTTTTGATGACCTTGACAATTTCGAGAAGTACTGGTTAGGTATTTTGATATCTTATTTTATTTTATTTTTTAAGCTTTTTTATTTTTTTTTTTGAAGGAAGGAAAAGAAGGGAGAAAGAGAGAGAGAAACAGATATGCGAAAGAACCATCAGTCAGTTGCCTCTCTCACGGCCCTCCTGGGGGCCTGGCCCTCAACCCAGGAATTGAACTGGTGACCTTTCAGTTCGAGGGAGGATGCCCAACCCACAGAGCCACACCAGCCAGGACCTGGTTAGATACTTTGTAAAATATTTCTCTGTTAAAATGTGTCTGATGTGTTTCTTAGTTAGACCGGGATGTGGATTTGAGAGGAGTGGCACAAAGGTGAAGTACCGTCTTCATCACAATAACATCAGGGGCACATACCATATGATTCATCATTGTTGACGTTGACCTGGCTGAGGTAGTGTTTTTCAGGTTTCTCTAATGTAACATTACATAACCCCTTCCCCCCTTGGAAGGAGGTCACTATCCACAGCCCACACAAGGAGTTCTGTTCCACCTCCTGAGGATAGAGTACCTACAGAAAGTATTTGGAAGTATTCTTCATGGACTTGTCTCTTCTACCCTATTTATTCATTTATGTATATCAGTATGGACTTGGGGGGTATTCATTTTTTACTTTGAGTTATAATTTTATATAAATATATATCAAGTTGTTCCAGCTTTGACTAGTGGGACTCTTTCAGTTGGATCCTGCGTCCCTTTGACATATACTCGTCATTATGGATTTTTAAAAAATATTTTTTGAGTACTTTCCTAATTACTGACACTACAAGATGCTGTGTAGTGTCCTGCCCCATATATCCCATATGCCCCATATATCATGGGCCATATATCCTGCCCCATTCCTCAAATGAGTGTTTTATGTTTTCTATTTTAATTGAACTGGGTTCTGTGATACTGTTTGTTTAGTTTCTTGTTTTTAGTTCTGAATTAGCATGAGATACTTATAACATGATTATATTTTTATCAAAATATCTCAAGAAAGCTCTATTCGCTTTGTGACTGCCCAGCTATCCTGAATATTTTGTTCTTTTTAATTAAAGATATAACTGTTTTTAATTGGAACCACAATTCTTATCATGTAACTAAAGTGACACCTCATCGTTTACCTGGTTTTTATTTTTATTTTTAGGAAATGAACTGGTTTTACACAAGTGAATTTTTTAGATGCTTAAAGCTTAGACTTTTCATTTATCCATTCTTTCCTTCCTTTAAGGAACATATTTTAAGCACCTTTCATGTGCTGGGCATTGTGCTGGGTGCTCAAGACAGACAAGACACAGCTCTGTTTCTTGAGTAGTCCATAGTCTAGTGGGGACATAGTTACACTTCAGCATAAGTGCATAATAAACATAAGCTCACCCTGCTGGCTGGGTAGCTCAGTTGGCTTGAATTTGGTTGAAGCTTTGTCCTATACACCAAAAGGCTGAGGGTTCTATTTCCAGTCCGGGCACATGCCTAGGTTTCGGGTTTGATCCCCAGTCAGGGCACATGTGAGAGGCAACTGATTGATGTTTCTCATATTGATGTGTGTGTGTGTCTCTCTCTCCCCTCCCCACTTCTCCTGCTCTCTCCCTCTTCCCCTTCCTTGTCCCTTCCTCTTCCTCTAAAAAATCAATAAGCATTTCCTCAGGTGAGGGGTGGGGGGAAGGTAAGCTCAAGATGAACTAGAAGCCAACAGCAGAGATCAAAGACAATTTGTTAACATTTCGAAGGATGAATCTTAATTAGCCAGACTAAATGGAGGAGAATAAGAAAAACAGGGAGGTTAAGGGGGACAAGGATGTTTTTACAAAATGAGAAGCATGTAAATGAAGGAGTATCGTACTTTCAAAGTACTACAAGGAGCTCAGTGTGACTGGAGCGTAAAATGAAGTGGAGGCAGTGCTGAGAGTTCAGCAGTGAGCCTCAGATCCACCATGAAGGGCCTCATGCCATGTTTATGTTAACGTTCTGGGGGCACACTTGGAGAGTTTTTAGGCAGAGGAGCAATTACTTTGACAATACTGTGGACAATGAATTATAGTAGCCGAGGAACTAGGCGAGGAATCCGTTTCAGTAGGCTACACTACAGATGAGGACAGTGCTGACAGATGGCGTGGAGTAAGTGGGTTGTTGGGATGTATAGGAAGTGTGGGTGTGAGGTTAAAGATGACTGAAGTGATGACTGAATCAGACCTCCTCTATGTACACCTGATGAGACAGGCATGTATAAAAATAAAAGTAAAACTTAACAGAAGTGTGTGAGTCTACTTCCCAAGCATCTCGGAAGCATTACTGTAGACTACCTGTCCAGTAACGAGTCATTGGTAAAGGAATGGTGCGTGTGAGGATTCAGTACTGAGCAACTCAGTATATAACACTCTTAAGTTCTCAAAAATAGAAGCAAATAAGCTAAAGAAAAAAAGCCAACAACACTAGCTGTGTGGAAATTCACCAAATTAAAAATGTTTCCTCCAGCACAACCCTTAACAGCTCTTGTACTACAGCCTTAGTTGTACTACCATCCTTAGTTGTCACACCAGCGCCTTCAGAACTTTAACTTCCTGGCAGAGCTTAGCTTGCAGTGTCTGTTATCTCAGGTAGAAATCATAGTGACACGGCACATTTACACAGTGTGCTGGTTTCACCAGCTCCTTCCACTGTGCAGACAGCTCCGTGGTGTAAGTTTGGCACTTTGAAAATCACAGGTATTTTTGGCCTGCTTACATGTCATTTTACACAAACATTTTGCCTTACTGTGTGTCACTATAATATTAATTGGGGTTACTCTCTGATGCATGTACGTCAAACATGACCTGGTTTCCTTTTGAATCTGGCCAAAATTGTCATAAAATATCTCAGCATTTCCATAAACCCACTGTCTAGTGAGAGCAACTCATATTTGCTCATGAGAAAACTGAAAGTGAGTTAGATGTATCACCTCAAGTCTCTGTCTAATAATATCTTCCCTATACATGCTATTTCCAAAATAATACGGTTCAAAATAAAACAAGCATTTTCAAATGTTAGATAACAAGTTTATGTAATCCCTTAGTCACAAAGTTCCAGATGGAGGTAGAAGGCATACAAAACAGAATATTATAATTTTTATAAAACAAACAGCAGAACTGTAAAACAATCCAAAAGGATCCTGGACAGTAACAGCCTGCACTACAGGAGTACGTTCAGTCAGATAGTAGTTCAGTCATCAGGTTCACTGATGTCCTCTGAAGCACAAAACAAAATAAGAAACAGTTTATACCTTGGCTTAATACTGCCAGGAAAACAGAATTAGCCATAGTTGTGTCTTTATAGCTTCACACCAGAAGCAATGAGAAGAAACTTCTGAATAATCTGTATAAGTGGTTCTCTAACTTTTTTAAAAATTAAATTTATTGGGGTGACAATTGGTTAATAAAATTATATAGGTTTCAACTGTACATCATCTGTACATTGCATTATGTTTGTCATCCAATGATAAATCTCCTTTTGTCACCATATATTTGACTTCCTTTACCCTTTATTATTACCCACCCACTTTCCCTTTGGTAACCATGGTGCTGTTGTCTGTGTCTATGAATTTTTGTTGGTCTTGTTTGCTCATTTATTGCTTTCAGTTTTATATCCCACGTGTAAGTGAATATGGTTCTTCACTTTTTCTGTCTGACTTCACTTAGCAAGATATTCTCAAGTTGCATCCATGTTATCGCAGATGGCA
This sequence comes from Tonatia bakeri, assembly GCA_004024845.1. Taxonomy (NCBI): domain Eukaryota; kingdom Metazoa; phylum Chordata; class Mammalia; order Chiroptera; family Phyllostomidae; genus Tonatia; species Tonatia bakeri. The sequence goes on along the minus strand of PVIA01009733.1, from coordinate 13,654 downwards.
GTATTGCACCTTTTCTTACGGCTGAATAGTATTTCCTTGTATGTAGTGTCCATCAAAGAACACTTCCATCATTTCCATGTCTTGGCAACCATGAGTAATGCTGCAGTGAGCATAGGGATGCATATAGCTTTGCTAATGAAAGTTGTCAAGTTTGGGGGGTAGATAACCAGAAGAGGGATTACTGGGTTAAATAGTAACTTTATTTTTTATTTTTTTGAGGAACCTCCATACTGTTTTCTGTCATGGCTGTACCGGGTTACATTCCCACCAGCAGTGCAAGAGGGTTCCTTTTTCTCCACTACCTCTCCAACATTTATTACTCACCATGTTAATATAGCCATTCTAATAAGTGTGAGGTGATACTTCATTGTAGTTTTGATTTGCATTTCCCTAATAGCTAGTTAAGTTGAGCATCTTTTCATATATCTGTTGGCTATTTGAGTGTCTTCTTGGGAGAAATGTCAATTCAGGTCCTCTGCCCATTTTTTAATTGGATTGTTTGTTTTGTAGTTGTTGAGTTGTATGAGTTATTTATATATTTTGGATATTAACCCCTTGTTGGAGGTGTTTCCAAATGTCTTTTCCCATTCAGTTGGTTGTCTTTTTGTTTTGTTGTCAGTTTCTCTTGATGTGCAGAATAGTTTAATGTAGACCCACTCATTTATCTTTACTTCCCTTGCCTTGTAGGTCAACTTCATAAAGTCTTCTTTAAGACCAAGGTCCATAAGTTTAATACCTGTTATTTTCTACTCTGTAATTAATTGTTTCAGGTCTTATAGTTAGGTGTTTGATCTATTTTGAGTTAATTTTTGTATATGGTGACAAAGAGCAGCCTAGTTTCATTCTTTTGCATGTGACTTTTCAATTTTCCTAGTACCATTTATTAAAGAGACTTTCTATATTGTATGCTTTTGGCTCCTTTGTCAAAATCTTTTGCCCATGTACATGCACGTGGGTTTATTTCTTTATTCTCAATTCTGGTTCATTGATCTGTGTGTCTGTTTTTCTGCCAATACCATGCTGTTTTGATTATGGTTGCTTTGTAGTATAACTTGAAGTCAGGGAATATGATGCTTCCAGGTTCATTCTTTTTTCTCAGTGTTGTGCTGGCTATTTGGGAGTCTTTTGTGGTTCCATACAAATCTGATGGTACTTTGTTCTATTTCCTTAAAAAATGCCATTGGGATTTGATGGGGATTGCATTAAATCTGTATATTGCTTTGTGTAATATGGCCAATTTTAACTTTGTTGATACTTCCAGTCCATGAACATGGAATATCTTTCCATTTCTCTGTGTCTTCTTCCATCTCTTTTAATAATGTCTTGTAGTTTTCAGTGTATAGGTTCTTCACACCCTTTGTTAAGTTTATTCCCAGGTATTTTATTCTTTTTCAAAAGGAATTTTTTAAATTTCTTTTTCTGAAATTTATTAGCGTATAAGAATGCAGTGGATTTTTGTACATTGATTTTTGTATCCTGCAACTTTATTGTATTTGTTTATTGTTTCTAATAGGTTTTTGGTGGAGTCTTTAGGGTTTTCTATGTAAAGAAAGAATCATGTTGTCTGCAAAAAGTGGGAAGTTTACTTCTTCGTGCCTTTTCTTTCTTTCTGTTGCCTGATTGCTCTGGGCAGGACTTACAGTGCTGTGCTGGGCAAAAGTGGAGAGAGTGGGCATCCTTGTCTTGTTCCTGGTCTTACAGGAAAAGCTTTCAGTTTTTCACCGTTGAGTATGATGTTAGCTGAGGGTTTGTCACGTATGACCTTTTTTATATTGAGGTACTTTGTTTCTATATCTATTTTATTGAGTATTTTATTCATAAACAGATGCTAGCAAATTGAATACAACAATACATTAAAATGAAAATCCATTATCATCAAGTGGGGTTCATTCCAGGGGCATAAGGAAAGTTCAAAATATGCAAATTGTTCAATGCGACACATCAAATTAACAAAATGAAGGATAAAAATACATACGATCATATCAGTAGATGCAGGAAAAGCATTTGACAAAATACAACATCCATTTATGATTAAAACTGTTTCTTCTTTTACAGATTTATAAGACACCTGACTCATTCCCTCTATTAACAATTCATGAGAAAAATGGTATCTTTTAATGAGAGTTGATGTCTAAGGTTTATGAAATTTCTTAAGTTGTTTATTCATGTCTGAAATTTAAGTATAATCATTTTTATTACTATTTTTTAATCCTCACCTGAAGATACATTTATTGGTTTTATACAGAGAGGAAAGGGAGGGAGAAACATCAATGTGAGAGGGAAACATCGATTGATTGCCTCCTGTATGTGCCCTGACGGGGGACCAAACCCACAACCTGGGTATGTTCCCTGACCAGGAATGGAACCCATGACCTTTTGGTGCACAGAACAATTCTCCAACCAACCGAGTCACACCTGCCAGTACAGTATAAATCATTTTTAACATTAAGACCAACCTCTGTTCATTAATAAGCTCCTGGCCAATATTTTTCAAGCCACCATTATTGGCTAGTCAGAAATTATTAGGTTGTAGAATCTTCTTTGCTTTTTATATATTGGAAATCTAGGCTCTTAAACATTTTTAGTTTCATATTTTCAAGTGCCCTCTAGGAAATGCCCTGGAGAACCCAAACTGAAAGCAAGTATATAAGTCTTTATGATGTGACTCTGGTTCCAGTGAAATCTAACAACTACCATAAATCTCTCTTCCATACCTAACCCATACCTTTACCAAATGACACATTCAATTTGTCATATTCAACTTTTAAGTAACCCTGGCTGGTGTGGCTCAGTTGGTTGGAGCATCCTCCCATAACCAAAAGGTTGAGGGTTCACTTGCAGTCAAGGCACATGCCTGGGTTGCAGGTGTGGTCCTGATCTGGGTTTGTGCAATCCCCAGTCCAGGCACCTGTGATCCCTGGTCTAGGCGCATGCAGCCCCAAGTTTGAGTGGGTACAAGAGGCAACTGATCAATGTTTCTCTCTCACATGATGTTTCTCTCTCTCTCTCTTTTTCTGAAATGCAATGGAAAAATGCCCCTGGGTAAGGATACAAATAAATAAATAAATAAATAACAAAATTCAAACCTTAATACCTAATTTAGACTTATGGATCTATAGAAGTAATGTGGAAGAAATTATAAACTGTGCTATTTAAATTAATTAAAAGTAAATAAAATTTAAAATTCACTTCTTCAGTTGCACCAGCCACGTTTAAAGTACTCAGTAGCCGTGTGGAACTGGTGGCTGCCATGCTGGGCGACAGGTGCGGCACGTTTATTGGACAGTGCAGGTGCAGGGCAGTACAGAAAGTTCACCTCGGCCACGCTGCTTAGAAACTGTTACAACAGGCACCGCAGTTAATAGTGAATGTATGTATGTTTTAAAATGCCCGTGTGATGCCTTCTCAAGAGATAAAGCAACCAGATTGTTTAATAATAGAACCTATAATTTCATTTATTGTGCAAAAAAAGTGCCTTTTAAATTTATAAATTCCACTTTCTTTCCTACTTCTACCCTAAAAGATTTACAAATACAGAACTTCTATAGGCTACATGTGCAGAATTTTATGTATAGCTAGTTCCAGATTCCCAGAATTTCTTCAGCCCATCTTATACTCTCTTCCCTTCTACACACTTGATCATTAGCTTCTCCATAACATGCTGACTTAAATGTTTAGCATATATATATGGGGCAAGGTGGGGCATAAGTAGATTTACAGTTGCGAGTACATGAAACACAGTTTATTCTTATATCTATTGTTTATTAATTATGGTATCGTGTTCCATGTAAACAGCTGTAAACCTACTTTTGCCCTAGCCTCTTTGTATATTTTTTAAAATTTCTTTCTTATCTGCTGACTTAGACTGGAGGTTCATGATGAACAAAGGCTAGTATATAGCCATTTTTTGTGTATCATCTTGAGGTAAAATCTTTAAGTGCCACTTATATGCCTTCATATTTTTCAGCTTTCTATAAAAAAGTGATTTTCTTTGTTCTTAAGGAAGTATGCACACAACCCTTAGTAAGAATGATTAAATAATTTTTTTCCCTCATTTTTTTTCAAAAGCAGACCCTTCTGATAAATTCTGTTTTATAATGCTTGCCCCAGTGGAGGCTGAGGCAGGGAAGAGTTAGGCTGAGCCTGGAATATCTTGTGCCTGAAGTAAAGTACTCGAAAAAAATGGTGGGAACATTAGATCAGAGGACATCAGAGCTCGCCTAAAGGGAGTTCCACTGGCCAAATTTGGGGGAAACTGAGTATAGTAATGAATTATAAATCACTGAAAAAATAGGCACCTCCGAGTTCATCCTGATGGATGGATCAATGGATGGATAGAGAGTGGACAGACAGCTGGAGGGATAGATGGGTAAGAAAGGAAGGCTCTTCTTCTTTTTTTAATTTGTATTTATTAATTTTAGAGAAGGACTAAGGAAAGAAAGGAGAGAGAGAAACTTCATCTTGTTCCACTTACTTATACATTCATTGGTTGATTGATCCCTGTGTGCACCCCGACCAGAGATCACCAGCCATCCTGGTGCAGTAGGGCCACACTCCAACAAACTGAGATACCTGGTCAGGGCAGAAAGGCTCTTCTTTATACTAGAATGCTGACTGATAAGTGTGGGTGGATTGGTAAAACTGGAAAATCACCATTTCACAGCTATCGTAGTAAAAATTGGTTTAGACAAGAGTTATCTGTGGATGCTAAATATAAGGGGAAGTTTATCAAGGAACAGGATGTTTACATGGCCTTAATTGTCTTCCCACATACTGCTTCTTAATTACCAGAAAATAACTGTGAAATGGGAAAACCAGTGAGAGGCAGATGGGCCTCTTTTCAATGATCTTGAAAGACATTCAGCACAAATTATTTCACATTTGTGTGTAAATGGGTGCACACACTGAATCTAGTCATGAGGGAACATCGGACAAAACCAAAGTGAAAAACATTCTGTTATTTTTTAAAATATTTTTTAATTGTTGTTGCAGTACAATTTTCTATCTTTTACTCCCATCCCAACCCACCCACCCAGCCCTCCCCTCCTCCCTCCCATTTCCACCCACCCCTACATTCTGTTATTTTTAAAACATCTTATATTTTTAAAAATTTCAGTGTCTCAAAAGATGGGGGCAAGGAGGGCAGGGCAAGACTGAAGAACTATTCCAGCTTAAAGTAAACTAGAGATGTGACAGCTTACTGCAAATCTTTGATATAGGACTGGATCCTGGACAAAAAGTGAAAAAAAGTAATAAAAAGAACATAATTGAGACAATTGCCAGGATTGGAATATGGATGGTAGATTAGAAACAGTGTTAATGTTAAATTTTGTAACTATACTGTGGCTGTTGTTAGAGAATACCTTTGTTCTTAGGAAGTACACCAGTGAAGTATTAAGGAGCACAGGATCATGGTATCTGTAATTTATTCTCAGATGGTGCATTGGTGGATTTGTGCAAAGGCTCCAAAGGGTTCCTTTATTTGTCTTGCACATTTTCTGTAAATTTGAAATTATTTCAAAATAAAATTTTTAAAATTTTATTCAATGTTTTCTAGCCCTTTCTAGGGCACAAAATGACCTGATGACAATGAAGATACAATCAGAGAATCTTTCAAAAGAATACGACCGACTCCTAAAAGAACACTCAGAACTTCAGGTGGGTGACATCTATGTTATGGGCCTAAATTTTTTGAAATTGTAATTACTTAAATCAGCTATTTGAGTTATTTGCTCTTCCCAAATCAAGAGGTTGTATTTAATCCTGGCTTTGTTAAGTGATCAAGGAAAACAGAATTTAGAGGGTAAAGATTAGGACATTACATGGAAATACAAGATAATCATAACATAGAGAATAACTGGCATGCTAACTTAAAACATCCTAGTTTTTGGTGAAGCTTTAATCAAAAGAATTGAGGCACAAAAACAGCAGCATCAAAAAACACATTGGTTCTAGAAAATTTTGTTTTGCTCTTTGGAATATTTATCACACCCATACCAAAGAAAAACCAACAATGAAGTCCCTCATCACATTGCTCCTTCTGCCCTGCTCTTTTAATCATTTTAGGACAAAGCCTATTGGCTTTGATTTACCTGCAATTGATTTGAAAGATAGAAATGAAAAAAACCTTTTTGTTGTTAAAGTCACAAAGTTGGGGCCATAGATATTTCTTTCTCTTCCCCTCCAGTCTAGCAGTGTAAGGTCCCAACATTTATTCATGTTGGGTTTGTCTTTTCCTTTCCTCTTGGGCTTCTAGCCCCTAACCTGAATTGATTTCCCAGCCAGACTTTGACCATGTGTGGGGAGAATTCAAGGGAGCAACCATTCCACAGGCAGCCCTGGCCATCCTCCCTCCTCCCAAGATGGAGGATCTATGCTCTTTTTCTTTCAGGTTGGGCTCATCCTTAGAATTTGGCAGCCTTGTGTCTTTCAATCAAGGCTTTTTAGCAGTTACAGTTCTACAGTTACTTCAGTACACTCATTGTTCCAAGACTCACTCCCCTGCGTTGTAATTGTCATTATATCTCCAAGGTCTAGCACTGTGCCTGGCATAAGACAAGGAGGCACTATGCCCATAGGCCTTTGAGTCAGGCAGACCTGAAGTAACTACTAGCTTTGTGATCCCAAGCATGTTAATGTAACCCCTCTGGGGCTCATTAATTCTCCATTTGTAAAATCAGAACAATAATAGCACCTGGATCACTGGGTGGTTGGGACTATTAAATAGAATGTGAAGGGTGCTTAGCATTGTGCTAAGTAAATATTCAAGAAATGATAGCTATTAACATAATTATAATTATCATCAGTATTAATTCCTCTGTAGAAGTTTTGCTGAGAGAATGATATTCTCAACCAGCCACTTGGCCTTCATCTAGAGCCAGTCAAGAGCATTCCCAAGCATATGTGTAATCTGGTATTCCAAGTTGAGTTGCATGTTTGATTTAACTAACATACTTTGACAATAGGGCAATGCAGAGCAGGATAGATACCCATTGTTTTAAGCCCAAGACACCAGGATTTCAGTTCACATTGTCTGTAGTGGGCAGTAACAGTATCAGCAATACCACCACCTTCTCCGCATCTCTAAAACAGTGGTCCTGATGTTGCCAACTTCACTGTGGCATCCTTCAAGATCCACCATGGAAAGTAAAGGAACAGCCCTGGCTGGTGTGGCTCAGTGGGTTGAGCACCAGACTGTGCAGCCAATCAATGTTTCTCTCCCTTTTTCTTCCTCCTTTCCCCTCTCTCTAAAAATAATAAATAAAATGTTTTCAAGAAAGAAAAAGAAAGTGAAGGGACACTTCAGAAGCCTCTTTACTTCAGAAGCCTCTTGCCTAAAAATAGAACTTTTTGTCTTCCCACTTGTGAGGTCATATCAACAAGGGTGAGGACCGAGTGTCAAAAATGTTTAAGATAAGCAGGAATATTCCCTCATTTTCTTATGGCCAGTGGCCATTGCTTGACTGTTCCCATTGTTGAAACAGTTAATGATTCTCTTAATCCCTGAAGAATATATGTGATAGTGAGATTTCCTCAACCCATTTTCTTTCCCCCTCAAAAGGCCTCAGCTTGGAGCTTATGCATTCTTGATAAAAAATGTTAAAGAACTTCAATGAGTAATTCCTTCCTCAGAAAGTAGGTACTTTGTCATACCCATTTCTTTGAAAAATGACCCCATCCCACATACCCCAAGTGCCATGCCAAAAATTGGGTCTTGTTCACTAGTGCCTTTAGGCCTGGACCTAATTTCTGCTTGTATCAGGTTTTTTGAAATATTTAATAGATAACATTTAGTAAGGGTGTGGTCTGGACTAAGCATCTAACTTCACGTAGGTTACCCTGTTTACTCTCCATCATAGCCCTCTAAATTAAGGTATTTTAACATCCTGTTTTGTAGATGAGGGAAATGAGAACCAGAGATGTTATATAATGTAACCAAAGTCATTGAACTAAAAAGTGATAGCATTCAAAGTTAGGAAGTATTTCTCCAGAATCTCCATCATTAACCGCTGTGGTCTTTGACCTGTGCCAGTCATTGGACTGTATTCTGGGATTCATTTTCTTCCCACTGCTCCTCTGCTCCATATCTGAGGGACATAGATGTATTTTCCAGGCTCTATCTCTTTCCACGGTTGCAGTTCCCACTGGTCAGCTTCCACCTGGTGGCCCTCACTCCTGGAATCCATAACAGTGTCTCCTCCCTCATCCCAGCCTGAAGAGTGGTGGTGGTTTTCTGCTATTAATCCCTTAGGTGCCTTACTACCCTGTTTGGTGTGTGTGCCCTCTCATCACTATGAAACCAATCCTTGTAATAAATAAATGAAGGAAAAAAACTCTCAGCTCCATAGTTTACCATTTCTGTAAACCTCAGGTAAAATCATTTGACATCCATTTTCTGTGGCTTCTTCTTTACTTAAATGAGTAGTATAATACTTTGTGAGCATTACACCAGATCCTGTACAAGAAAACACTTTAAATATTTTTAAACAAGCCCTGGCTGGTGTGGCTCAGTGGATTGAGTGCTGGCCTGCGAACCAAAGGATCTCTGGTTGGATTCCCAGTCAGGGCACATGCCTGGGGTTGTGGGCCAGGTCCCCAGTGAGGGGCATGTAAGAGGCAACCACACATTGCTGTTTCTTTCCCTCTCTTCCTCCCTCCCTTCTCCTCTCTCTAAAAATAAATAAATAAAATCTTAAAAATACACTTTGGAAAGAAATATATTTTTAAACAAGAAAAGCTTTGTATAGCTATAAAATGCTAGTAATTATTTCTTGATTGGACACACTTTTTCCCCATTCACCTGCTATCCTCCCCACACACGTTGTTCATTATGGGAACATGTGTAAAATTCTGAGATCCAAGTGTCATTAACTGAGAACCGTTGTCTTAAAGTGACTCTTACACTTTGATATCCACCTTCGGAATCCAACTAGAGAATCAAAAGATTGCTGTAGACCATCTATGGTGAAAAGCTCTATCACATTGTCCTGTATGAATCTTACTTCTTTTGTCCAACTAATCTTAACAATTGAATTATTCTGAAGTTCTTTGAGAAACTTAGCTTTCTCAATTTTACATAGTTGATTTACTTTAAATAAAATTATCATAAACTACAGAACTGTAAAACATTAAGGAAACGGCAGTGGTAGAGGGGAAAGCTGATTTCTTTACTGAAACAAATCCCAATTTGTAGCTTTTCAGCCCCTTTGGATTTCCCCATCTGGTCCCCTATCTGTGATAGGCACTAAGTAAATATTAGGAAACAGTCACTTCAGAAAATGTAGTTTTTGCTTTTCCTTGTTTGCCCTGGCTCTCTTCTAGAGAAGAAAAAACAGAACTGAGGGTTATTGGCAGCACAAACAGTTAAGCACCTGCCAGTTTTTAAATTTCATTTTGGACAATCACCTTTCACTTAAGGGACTTGTCCAGAATAACAGCTCCATTAAAGCTATAATTTTATCTAAAGTGGTAAGAGGTATATAAACACATGTAGTGATACACTGTCATTTAAAATGCCTCCTCTAATCCTGTCTTCTGATTTGGTTGCTTAAACTTAATGTTATTAAAGTTGTTCTGAAAGCATCGATGCTCAGCCTGAATGAGATCTTGATGAACTTCCCATGTATATGCAATAATACTACAACTCTATTTTATGACATTTTTTTCCTGCATGGTAGACTTGTACCTTGTTAGTGCAAATGATTTTTAAGATTAATTTCTATCCCATTTTCCTCCAGTTTTAAATTATGTATTATAGTCAACTCGTAACATAATCAGTAAAGAGTATAATTTGAGAAGGTAGTTCTGTTGTCAAATATCTGAAGAACAACAATAAAAAAAGGCCAGCCCATCTGGGTTTTGCTTTCCTTTATCTTTTCTCTGCCAAAAAATCTTAATTGGATTTTTAAGAAGAGAATTTTGGAAATTTTGTTTTCCTGATATAAATGTGAAACTAAAGCAAAATAAATTGAGACAGGGAGGGAAAAAAACTTAGCAAGAGTGTTATTTTCCCTCTTAGACATTTTTTCAAATAAAATCCATCAGTTTTGTGGTTTTTAAAATTTGAGACCTTCTCAGTACATATTTCACTTTTATTACTCATATGATTAATAACTATACACAGAAAAGAGAAAAAATTTGAAGTCCTTGTCATATCTATGAATCTGTTTCTCACTATTTGCTATGACTACTTAAGTCATTTTTTTCTTGCAGGGTCATCTAGGGAAAGGCAACAAGAAAGGCCAGTGAACTGTACAAGAGAAGATTACAATACACATGTCAAGATAATGAATTTGTGATCATGTTGGCCTCTAGAAAATTTAAAATTCAGTCCAGAAAAATGTACTGTGACCAGCCAATATTTTTTAAATGTCATACACAATGGCATCATCACAATATTTGACAATGTTTCACACATGTTGTACAGTATTCTGGCTCTTCAATAAAATATAAGCATGTCGCACACAGTATTTATATATTCATAGTAACACTGGTGGTTGGTGGTTGTTTACCAGTAGAAGGAAAAAATCATTAGCCAGTTTCTTCCAAAATTAGATTTTTAAGTTGCATAAAACCATTAATAGCCTTTAAAAGCTTTGATGAGGTTCCCCTACTAATAATCTAATTAACCATATGATGATAATGATTATGTATTTGAGTATAGTATCCAGTACCAGCAAATGTGTTCGTAGGGATATTAAATAAGGGTAAATGATCAGAATTTGCCACTATATTAATAGGGAAGAGTCAGAAAGTGCAAAAAATAAAAATAGTGACCTTAGGCTTTTTAAGCCTGATGATACTATGGTTTACTCTCATGAGACAGCTATATTTATAATTATTGTTACTGTACCTCTACAACTGTTGGACTGTTTTCGTTGACATTTGTGTTAATAACATAAGTGTTCAACCTTTTAAAAGTTTATCTAGGAATGGAGTTTACATCTATTTGCATTAACTCTTAGAGCACTGAACTGAAATTATTTTACAATAATGAGGAATTCTTGACTCAGAAAGTTAATGTACAACATATTAAAAAAAGTATTTCCCATTGCTGTGAGAGTTACTAATTATACAAATATTACCTCAAATATACATTTGGAATCACGGTTTTTCTGAGATGTTTCTGTACTCTGAAAGCTAAATAATAATATTTTTTCATTCAAATATTCATTTAGAGATTTCTTTAGATGATAATCATTACAACATTAACACGATTTAGGTTGTTCTAGTGTTTAGACATCGAAATTATCTTCTGTGTCTCATAAAAACCTAAATATAAAAGAAAATGGAGGCCTGGCTGGGTCACTCAATTGATTAAGATGTTGTCCCAATACACCAAGGTGTTGTGGGTTTAATCTCCAGTCAGGGCACACAAAAAAATCAACCAATGTTCCCAATACCATTTATTGAAGAGACTTTATTCCATTGAATGCTCCTGCCTCCTGTGTCAAATATTAACCATGAAGGCATGGTTTTATTTCTTGGCTTCCTATTCTGTCCCATTGATCTTTATGCCTATTCTTATTCCAGTACCAGGCTGTTTTGATTACAGTGGCCTTGTAGTATAGTTTGATATCAGATATTGTGATACCTCCAGCTTTGTTGTTCTTTCTCAAGATTGCTGAGGCTATTCGAGGTCTTTTTTGGTTCCATATAAATTTTTGTAATATTTGTTCTAGATCTCTGAAATATGTCATTGATATTTTAACAGGAATTACATTGAATCTGTATATTGTTTTGGGTAGCATGGACATTTTAATGATGCTAATTCTTCCAGTTTGTCAGCATGGCATATGCTTCCACTTGTATCTTCAATTTCTTTCTTAATGTCCTATAGTTTTCCGAGTACAGGTCTTTTACCTCTTTGGTTATATATATATTCCTAGGTTCTTTACTATTTTTTTGTTGCGGTAGTAAATGGGATTGTTTTCTTAGTTTCCCTTTCTGATAGTCCATTATTGGTATATAAAAGTACAACTGATTTCTGAATATTAATTTTGTTTCCTGCTACTTTGCCAAATTAATGCATTAGATCTAGTATTTTGAGTGTGTGGAGTCTTTAGGGTTTTCTATATACAGTATTATGTCATCTGCAAATATTGACAAATTTACTTCTTTCTATCTAATTTGGTTGCATTTTAATTCTTATTCTTGTCTGATCACTGCGTCTAAGACTTCCAGAGTGGTGAAAGGAGACATCCTTGCCTTGCTCCTGATCTTAAGGGAAATGTGTTTAGTTGCCCATTGAGTATAATGTTTGTTGTAGGTTTGTATATATGTCCATTACTGTGTAGAGGTGTGATCCATCTATTCCCCCTTTGCTGAGAGTTTTTATCATAAATAGGTGCTAAATTTTATCAGATTGTTTTCTGCATCAATATAATCATGTGATTTTTATCTTTCATTTTGTTTATGTGATGCACCACATTTATTGACTTGCAAATATTGTACCAACCTTGCATTCACAGAATAAATCCCACTTGAACATGGTTTATTTTTAGTGTATTCCTTGATTCAGTTTGCTAATATTTTGTATTGGACCACCAGCTTAACCATACACAAGAATAAACACAAAATAGATAAAAGATATAAATGTAAGGCACAAATCATAAAAATCCTATAAGAAAACATAGGCAGTAAAGTCTCAGACATCTCTCATAGCAATGTTTTTGCTGATATGTCTCTTAGGGCAAGGGGAATAAAGGAAAAAGTAAACAAATGGGACTACATCCAACTAAAAAGCTTTTGCATGGCAAAATAAATGATCAACAAAATGAAAATGGAACCCACTGTTGGAGACCATATTTGCCAATGATACATCTGATAAGAGGTCACTTTTTAAAATATGTAAAAAACTTATACAACTCAACACCAGGGAGACAAACAGTTCAATTAAAAAAATGGGCAAAGTGCCTGAATAGACACTTCTACTAAGAGGACATACAGATGGCCAATAGACTTAGGAAAAATGCTCAACATCACTAATCATCAGAGATGCAAGTTAAAACCACAATGAGATATCACTGCACACCAGTCAGAATGGCTGTCAGCAATAAATCAACAAACAACAGTGCTAGCAAGGATGTGGAAATGTAGACTGGTGCAGCCACTGTGAAAACCAGTATGGAGTTTCCTAAAACAATTTTTTTGCATAGAACTGCCTTTTGACCAAACTCCACTACTGGGAATATATATTAAGAATCCTGAAACACTAATTTCAAAGCTCAATGAACTTAAGAGTACATGAACTTAGAACTTTAACCAAGAGATAGGAAACATAAAAGTAGAACTAGAAAGCATAAAAATGACCAATCAGAATGGAAGAATACATTACAGAGAATCAACAGGTTAGATGAAGCAGAGCATCAAATCAGTAATTTGGGATATAAGGAAGCAAAAAACACCCAGTCAAAACAGCAAGAAAAAAAAGAATCCTAAAAAATGAGGAGTGTATAAGGAGCCTCTGGGACAACTTCAAGTGTAACAACGTTCACATCATAATGGTGCCAGAAGGAGAAGAGAAAGAGCAAGAAATTGAACATCTATTTGAAAAAAATAATGACAGAAAACTCCCCTAACCTGGTAAGGAAATAGACATACAAGTCCAGGAAGCAGAGAGTCCCAAACAAGATGAACCCAAAGAGGCACACAC
>PVIA01009732.1:46969-58320 GCA_004024845.1 Tonatia bakeri | reverse complement strand
GATCCCAGTCAGGGCACATGCCTGGGTTGCAGGACAGGTGCCTGGTTGAGAGGCAATTATTGATATTTCTCTCCCTCTCTTTCAAACTCCCCCTCTCTCTAAAAATAAATTACATCTAAAAAAAATTATTAATATATTCCATAATAAGGTGTAAACAAAACTGCAAAAGAAATTGTCATGTTTCCAGTTAGTTGGTGCATACCACAGAGAAGCACACATTAGTTTTGGAAGTATTTTAAAATAAAAAAAAGTTAAACTAAAATTCAAGCTCATTATCCATATCAGCTGAATTTGCTACATAGAATAATAAAGTTGCAATCAAATTTAATTGAAAAATCAACTTCACTTATTAATGGGGGACTGTGAATACGAGCTAGAAGTATATTTGGATTTTTTTTCTTGGATTTAGTAAATTCATTTTAATAAAGAAGCAGACTGAACTTCTGGTCAAAATGGCAAACATGATTGCCTCTTTGCACAACCACATCAAAATTAAAACAAAAATATAGAACAACCATCATTCAGAACCATCAGAAATTGAGTTGAATGGAAGTCTGACAACTATGGAATTAAAGAAACCACCTCCATTTAGACTGTTAGGAGGTGCAGAGACATGGAACAGGCTGGTACCACATTCACATGTGGTGGATAAAAATTTGAGAGGGACATTTGGGGAGTGAGGAGTGCCAGCCCCACAGCAGGCCCCGCTGCCCAGGGTTTCAGTGCCAGGAGGATAAGTCCCCATAACTTCTGGATGCAAAAAACCAGCAGGGATTGAGTTGATGGAAGAAGCTTTTGGAGTCCCAAGAACTTCCTCTCAAAGCACCCACACACAGACTTACTCAACCTCTGAGCTCCAGCAAGGGGTAACAGCTTGAAAGACCCCAACAGCATACAGGAAGGAAGGACATGTCTGGCATCAACACAAGAGCTAGGGGACAGCTTTCTTCCAGATAGAAATGTAGGCAGAAGCCACTGTCCCTTTTCTGAACTCTCCCTCAACAGAACCACAGAGCATGCAGGTGACTGCCATATTTGAGATTTCATCAACCTGGTTAACACTGTTTGTCCCACCCTGAAGATCCCCAGAGACTCCACCCCAACCAACTTAGAGGTCTACCCAAACGGCTTTTCCATATAAATGGCTGGTTGTGGTTCCTGCTTCACAAGGCCCTAAATCATCTCAAACAAGCAGCCAATGGCCTCAGTGAGCTCCAGACCCAGCATTAGCAGCAGCCAGTATAGATTCACAGCTTGCCTTGCCAAGACACAACTACAAGAAGAGGGTGTACCTAGCTCCCTAGGGCAAAGGGCACATTTTGAGTACCCAGCTTGGGTGATAGGGGAGGCTGTGCCACTGGACACTACAGGACACCTACTACCTTAGGCCACACTACCAAGACATGGAGTCAAAGCAGACATTACAATGGACATTAACAACGTACATAATAAATGGACATTAACACTAGTGTGAGGATTACCTGAGGGAGTTGGGGGTATGTGCTGAGTGGAGGGGTACAAAGGGGAAAACACTGGGACAATTATAATAGGATAATCAATAAAATATAATTTAAAAAACATTTTCTAGAAAAGATTCAAATAGAAATTCAGCAGGATTGAGGGCTGTTAATTAAATATATATGACATAATTAGTATATCTTCAGGCTCTATTAAATATGAGCAACATATCTAATCATAAAGCAGGAAGAAAATTAAACTAAACTCTAACCTTCAAGGCAGGGTCAGGAAACTCTTCCACAAGGGAGAAGTGGCCGTGTGATCTGCGTCAAAACCACCCAACTCCAGCGCTGCCACGCAGAAGCAGTCAGGCGTGTGTGAACAAATGAGGATGGCTGTGTTCCAACAAAATCTCATTTACTGACCCTGACATTTAAGTTTCATATAATTTTTACATGTCACGAAATATTATTCACCTCTTAATTTTTTTCAACCTTTAAAAAAATATAAAAACTAGTGTGGCTCAGTGGGTTGGAAAATGAAAAGTCACCAGTTCCATTCCCAGTCAGGGCACAGAATCCCACTTGAGGGCATACAAGAGGCAATGGATGTTTCTCTCACACATGGATGTTTGTGTCCCTCTTTCTCCCCCACTTCTCCTGTCTCTAAATATAAATAAAATCTTTATAATACACATAAACCATTCACAATTTGAGGGCCACACACAAAACAGGCGGCAGGAGCTATTTCTCCCTCAGAACATAGTTCGCCAGCCCATGAGCTAACAGAGGTGTCCAATCCGTGGCCTGCGGGCTGCATGTGGCCCAACACAAAATTGTAAATTTACTTAAAACCTTTTTTTTGCTCCTCAGTTTTCGTTAGTGTTTTTATATTTAATGTGTGGCCCAAGAAAACTCTCCTTGTGTGGCCAAGAGACGCCAAAACGTTGGACACCCCCTTAAGAGTTTACCTCACGCACAGTGCAAAAAATATCCCCTTTGACAAACAGAAAATCCTTCTTCTCTTCCAAAATCTGATTTCTATGGAAAACAGTTTTAGTCATCCAAAACACTTCCTCAGTGCTTGCCCACGCAAGACATATTGCTAAGCACTGAGGGCACGTAACAGGTCGATGCAAAACCAAAGTTAAGAGGGGTAATATCTATATTGGGCTTTGAAGAATGAGTAGCATTTGGAAAGAACAGGATCTCAATAAAAGAAAAACAGAGATAAAAACTAAACCCTAGGGAGTGGCCACATAAGGCAATGAATTTTTTAAAAGTAGATTCAGAGGCAGGAAATACTCCAGGAGAGACAACTGCCACTGAAGCTAAGACAGCATTTGATGGAGAAAAGAGCTTCATACTCTCAATGTGGTTACTAGGAAAACGTAAAAATAGGTCAAAGTACTGAACAAATAGAGGCTACCAGTGACTTTTTACAGTGCTGTTTAAGTACAACAATAGAGGTAAGAGACAGGTTTCAGGGAATTTAATTGAATTTTTTTACAGAGAGAGAACCATTGATTTGTTGTTCTCCTTATTCATGAATTCATTGGTTGCTTCCTGTATGTGCCCTGACCAGAGTTCAAACCCACAACCTTGGGGTATCGGGACAACACTTTAACCAACTGAGCTGCATGGCCAGGGTGGTTTCAGGGAACTTAATATAGATAGTTTGAAAGCGATGATGGTAGGAAGAATGGCTTTACAGAGAAATGGACTCTCATTTCTTTAAACAAAAGAAAAAAATACTCTAATGAAAGATGCATCTATTTTCTTAGTAGCTTGCTCTAACATTAGAAATTCTCATCAGGAAATTGTTCCATATCACATACACACATGCAAACACACACATATTTTTACCCTTTGAAACCATATGGTCCAATTTTTATGGCAAGATCAGCAGTTAAAACTTGCACCTATCCTAAACATTGGAACAAAACACAGCTAGGACTTCATACAAACTTCTCTGTAAAGTGACTGTTAAAAAATATACACACAGAACCAATGGCTGGTATCCTATTCCCCTCCTAAGTACATGTCTGTCTGTCTTTCCTTCTAATTTTTTTTTACTTTGACATAGATTCCTGAATATCTTTTATCCTTTTTTTAATATCCAACTTTAAGAAAAGCATTCTTTAGCTTAATTTCCTTGGTTTTGTTCTTCGTAATATGCATTCTGCCAACAAGTATATTTGATTAATGTCCATAATTCAGTCACAAGTTGTAGGAAAGAAAAGGATAACATAAAACCTCTTAAGAGAACTCCTGTTTGGAATTCATTTGGCTTCTTTAATCTACAGACTGGTATCTTTCTTCAGCTCTGCCCCATTCCCTGTATTCTCTCCTGGAACTCGAACTGAATGTATTTTAGATCTTCTCACTCTATCCTTTGTCTCTTATTCTCCCGTGCGTAGTTTTTATTCCCTCTGTGCATGCCACGTTCTGAGTAACTTCATCCGACCCCACTTGCAGTTCACTAGTCCCTCTTCAGCTAATGTCTAATTTGCTGTCAAATCCATCCACTGAGCTCTTAGTTTCATTCACAGCATTCTAGTTCTAGAATTACTATTTGTTTTTTCTCCAAAACTGCTACACATCACTTTTCTTTTCTAATAGTTCCCAATTACCTGATAAAAATTTTAAGCTTGGCTTTTATTTCTTTGAACATGGTACGCATAGCTGTTTTTAGCCAAAGTCTGATAACTCTCGTGTGTTTATGAGTTTTTGATGTTTCTCTGCTCCTGGGGAGTGGTTTCCATATATGCCTGATTATCTTTGACTATGTACTGGCCACTTGAGGGGGGTTCCTTGGAGGAATATTACTAGGCAAAGGGTGAAGAAACTTTCTATGGAAGAGTAGTTTCCTTTGCTACTGCCCAGTACCTTACAGTCAGTCCAAAGGTTGCTTCATTGAAGTTTAAGACCTCAAGATCTATTTTCTACTTTTAGAACCCTAACAGTTAACTTTTGCAATGCCTAAAGATCCTCTTTGTCATATTTTCCCTCATATTTTCTACTCCCTACCTTCGCCAGAGATTTCCTTAACTTTATCTTCCTTAACTGAATATGTGTATTTGTCAGTGTATATACCATATAATTTCCACGGGCTCTCTTATTCTCTGATCTTTTTCATAACATCTTATTTTTATTTTCCAAGTCAAATTCTTCAGAAAGTTGTACATTTGCTCCTTTAACAAGTTGTGTATATCACATGGTTGTCAATAATATGATTGTTTTCAATGCTATAGATAAATGCTGTTACAAAATATTAGCATGGCCAAGTGACCTGAATTTAGTAAGTGTCAACCATGTATAAGCATAAGCAGCCTAGAAAGGAAGTGACACCTGCTTAGTGATTTTACTTACATAAAATTAAAATGTAAAGTTATGGTTATACCAGGTAGTAAGAATGACACCACAGCTACGGTGGTAATGAGAGATAGTAGCTTTAGTGTACATTCAATGCTGTTATTTATGCTGATATAACAGTGCAGTGGAACATTTGGTGATAGACCCTCAAGAAAAGGCTTTCTGAAAAAGTTAAGTTTTGGAAAAAAAAATTCTAAAGAAGAGCCATGTGACTAAAAAGTAATTTTCAGGAACAGTATATGACTGACTATTGAACTGGATAGTAAAAACACAATGTTTTGTTTTCTTCCTTAGAAATATTATACAATACTCTCTAGAACACTAGTCTTCCTTTGTAGACATTAATATCTTTCCTTAAAAAATTACTACACAGTTCTCAATCTCACCTCTATTCCCTAAAAACAAAAAATAAAAGTCTTTTCAATACTATTCTAATACTTCAAAACAAAGGAATTATTCAAATCAAGCCTCTTCACTGAGATTAAGAACTTAATTGCGCCTTTGTTACCTTTGAACAAACAGACTAAAGAGTAGGCCAAGGAGGACATGACCTTGGTAGTAGTTACACTGTTCCCTGTACTCATTATTTGTTTAGCAGTACATACATGTTTTATGTACTTTTATATAGCACCAAAAAAAAAAAGAATAAATAGTATGTATTTTTAAACAGCTTCTTTTAGAGAAACTTCTTTAAGTAAAGCAAACTAAAGATCTACTTTAAATTTATTCATTCCAGCTGTCCTTTTAAAGACCTGAAGGAGCAAAGATGGAACAAAAGCAAAAACAAAACAAAACAAAAAATTTGCCTTTCTCTTTTTTACATCTTTCAAGAAAAGTCTCAATGTGGCTAGATAGACTTAAAACTTATTTCCAAATAAAGCATTAAAATTAATAAATACTGCAAATTTCCTCTTTTTAAATTTAAAGATTATTACACATTAAGTGGAAAAGGCACAAATTCATTTCCTTTTTATTTGGCTTATATTTCCCAGGACTTTTAATTGTCTAAAGAAACAGCACTTTCACAGCGTGCTTTGATTTTGGACCTGTAGCACTTCCTGCTCCTTCCCAAACATAGTGCTGTGCCTTCACCTCCTCTGGTGAGCAGGACACTGGGCTCTCTCTGATGTCTCTTCTCCATTCTGCAGTTAGAGCCATGCTTTTGGACAGTTAATACTATACCCTGTTCAATCTGCTGTGAGTACACTCCCAGAATACTGATTCTATTGCTTAAGACCATTTCCTAAGTCCCCCAAACAGACTGCCATTAAGGCCATTTCTCTTCCCAGAAGCTGGCAGTTAATGACCATTGTCCTTCTAGCTAGCAAGGCAGCGGTAATTTCCTGGCAGTGTGTCTTTACGTCAGCATAATTTTATCACTGTCTATGGCTAAACAAATAGTATTTTAGTTTGTATATCTTAGATTAGAAATGGAGATGCTCTGAGGGGACACTATCCTTATTTTTTTGGCTTAGGTCTTTTTTACTCGAACATCCTCCTTTCAGAGTTATCTGTCAGTCTTCTATTAAGAAAAAACCACCCTAACTAAATATGTTTCTTCCTTTTCTAGTTTGAAAAACACAGGAAAATGATTCTTTAGTGTTCAGTTCTTTTGAAGTCCTGCTACGGTAAGAAAAGTTTTATTTTAATGAGAAATAACCAAATACTAGTTTATTACACCTGCAACAACTCTCATAAGAGCTGTACAAAAGAAAAATGTGACTTCCACTTCTAAGTCACTTGAGCTTTTTAGAATTTTTTCTTATTGAGGCACCTAGACACATAATATTATATTGAGCCAAAAGGACCAATTCTCTTCATGGAGGAGAATTTCAATTGGTTGTTACTCATTAAATTCTTACAGCAATGAGCAGTGACTTGCTTTCTTATTTTGTTTCTCTTTGAATGGAGATGAAGTTGACTCTTTTCCAAGGCTGCTTCCCATCACCAGCATCCCTGCCCTTGACTTATGTAGCTGTTAATATGCTGCACACATATGAACTACAGTAAACTGCAACTGAATTCAACCTCAACAACCAATGCAGTTAACCTTTCTGTTTATTCCAAGTCAGTTCCTAGTGAAATTGAGTTTTTCCCCTTTCTAAATACAATAATAATATCTGGTACAAAAATATATGTATAATTCACTGGTTTTCAGAATTTTTTTCCCTAAGAGTTTCAGAAGCCATGAGTTCTCATGTTCTATTTGACAAAGACATGTCCATTCATGATAATTCCAAAAGGCAGGCTGCTATAACTACTTTACAAATATAGTAATTACCTCTTATGCATTTGGTGGGTAATTACTAGAGGCCATATGTCACCTTTATTTCAAACAAAAATTAATTCCTTTGACTAAACACAACTGAAAGGTTATCTTTATATTTTCTGGAGTAAAATATTGGAAACTATACCAAAAGATGCTTTGTTATGATGATCTGTATTCCAAGGTATTCCTCCATATTCATACTGTAACTGCCTTCAAAGACAGGAATCTCCTGGAAGATGGGGATTATATCATAATGACTATTTTATCTGCAGGGCACATGGTTTGGCAGGTGGTACACAGTAAGTGTTTCTGTTGGTGTTAGCATTAAAATCAGTTCAAAAGTCCAATTCTTAATTAGCCACAATTTTAGACAAACTGGCACAACTAGTGCCCCAACATTTAAAGAATAAGTCTTCATCACACATTATCACAGTTCAAGCAGATATGCCCAATTTCAAATACCTAATAACCTCTACCTAAACACTGAGTATTTTTAAGGGAGGCAGAAGAAACAATTTCAATTTGTGAGTTTTAAATTTTT
Organism: Tonatia bakeri; assembly: GCA_004024845.1. Classification (NCBI taxonomy): domain Eukaryota; kingdom Metazoa; phylum Chordata; class Mammalia; order Chiroptera; family Phyllostomidae; genus Tonatia; species Tonatia bakeri. Next base: position 50,678 of record PVIA01009732.1, on the reverse strand, counting down.
GTTGTGATTCAGACTCTACTACTAACTAGTGATAAACTTTGACAAATCACTTTAACCATGTTGGATCTTATGTCCTTAGAGATTAAAGTGTGGAACTGGATTAAATAAATGATCTCCAAGTACCCGAACAGTCTGATTGGGCGTGGACCAATAAGGGTAATACTGCTGTAGATGCAGGTATAGCAGGACCTTGTCAACATTAGAGGGAGCTACACTCATGCCATCACAGGGGTGGTTAGGGAGATTTCAAGGCAAAGCATCTTTAAAAGGAATAATAACATAACAAAATGAGAGAAATTAAATATGAAGTGAGAGATCCATAATATTCACACAGCCACCTCACACACAGGCTCTCTGCTGGCACCTCCTTCTTACAGATACCAAAGCACCTCCCATCAACCATCTCCTGGGCTTTATTTCTAATTCCAAAAGAATCAAGATGATTTGAATCATTCCTACAGATTTCTTTCCCCATTCAGTCTACTTTCCTTCTTAATCAAGTAACAGCAACAAAAAAGCGAAGTAATTAATTATACTAGTGAAAAAGCCCCAAGGAAATGAGACAGAGGAAGAAACACATTCATATCACATGCATTCAAACGGGAGAGAGAGAAAAGGAGAAGGACTCAGTACAGCCCTAATGTGGGGGCTGCAGTGTCTGCCCAAGTGAATGCTGTCACTGCCCTGTTGGGCTTTGCAGCTGCTAAAGAGTGATGTCATCAAGTAGAGGCAATAGGGTCACATCAGGCAATGAACAGGAAGATTGCTAAGGGACAAGATAAGGGAACAGAGGATGGGGTAAGGAAGGAAGAAGAAAAGCATTTCCAAAGCTAAAGCTAATTTTGAAATTATATGCATTCACATTCTCTCTGTCTCTCCCTTCCTCTCCCTCTCCCAAACCCTCTCCCAGCTCCAAAAAAACACCCATGGCCTTGCAAACGTGTGACCTAAAGCCATTACAGAACAAGTAAAATGCAGAATCACACCTCTCCATTGGTATCAACTTATGTTTCTCTTTGCCAAGAAACACAAGGGCATGTTAACCTGATAGAGAGGGCATAAATTGTGGATATTACAGAATGTGGTCTGTGGAAGAACGATAAATGCAATTCCAAAGAACCCTTTTTATTTAAATTTCATGGATTAATTTAACGCAGAGAAAGCAAAGCTTCAACAGTCAGAACTGGATTGTCTACTTTTTAGGACACGAGCAATTCCTGAGTAAAAACAGATTATGAAGCAACTTTGGGGCATCATTTTGTGAGAGAAGAGAAAACCTACTAGAACAAGATAAAATTCCTTGTTCATTAGAAAAAAAAAAAGCAAACTCAGACCTCCAGAGATAAAATAGAGTAAAATGCGCCAGGTTAAAATAAACTTTTCCTATGGATCCAAATAGTTGGATTCTTGTTTCTTAAATCACCATCAATTTTAAATATTTTAGAGGTACCACAGCCTTAACAGACTCAAAAAAAAATTTCCTTTTTCTTTTAGGACATTAAAAAAATTTTTAAATGGCCCTTTCGGTCTATGAGTCTCATGGGAAGGATGAGAAAAACAAACTTTACTGTTAAAAGGAGAAATGACTTGTTTTCCTTGCTTACTTAGGACATGTGCCAATGGATTTCCAATTCACTCTGTTTCACACTGACCTTTAAAATGTTTCTGCCATCAAATGATTCTCTTTCCTTGAAGATATATTTGCCATCCGCTGTGTAGAGATTGTACCTTCCTTCAGCTGTAAATATTGCAAAGAAAATGTCAGAACAGAAGCTTGGACTATTTATCTATTTGTTTTCTCTTGGATTGCTTTTTTTATTTTTTTTACAGATTTTATTTATTTATTTTTAGACAGAGGTGAAGGGAGGGAGAAAGAGAGGAAGAGAAACATCAGTGTGTGGTTGCCTCTCGTGCACCCTCTACTGGGGACCTGGCCTGCAACCCAAGCATGTGCTCTGCCTGGGAATTGAACCGGTCACCTTTTGGTTTGCAGGCCAGTGCTCAACCCACTGAGCCACACTAGCCAAGGCTCTCTTGAATTTCTGTAGGTACAACTAGCAAAATCTCCAAGTGCTCTCTGCAAAGTGACATAACAGGAAGGGAAAACATTGGGGTATGAGTCAAGAGACCCAGTGTCTAGTCTCAGCTCTGTCATCAACTCACTCAATTTACATTTATTCATTCAATATTGTCCAAGTACTCATTGTACATTAACTATGTAACTTAGCCGTATTTTTAGTCAAATTATGTCTTTGCTATGCACCTCAGTCACAATGTTACAGGTTAAAAAAACATGTTACAGGTTAAGACTAGGTGATTTCCAAAGGTTTCTTGCAGTCTAAAAACCCAAGATTTTATACAGCTACATGTATTTTGAAATATGTAAAAATACACAAAAGTTCACACATCAACTTGTGGAAAAATACTGGCAACCATACTTTGGGTTGTTTTAAGGACTCTCCCTAAATGAGAAGGCTCCTTTAGTTGCAATCAAAGGCATCCTAACAGACACTCTACACAGAAATATACCAAGTCTGTGTAAGACCTTTGCCTCATCAAAGCTGCACTCTTACCTCCTTGAGTTAATTTAGCTTGCTTATCCCTAAAGATGTCCTTAAAATACAGCAATTAAGAATATCAAAGGAAAGGGATCACAAGAAAGAAGACAAAGTTATTGTATGTCCCTTTCATATAAAAATTCAACACAGAGAAGAATACAGGGTATAGAAAATTCAAAGCTTCCTCAATAATTTTAACTCTCAGCATATTTTCCAAAATATCAACCCTTTCTTGTCCACCAATATTCTCAAAAATATTTGTATTTCCACTTTTGATTATGGTCTTTTACTGTATATAGGTATGGAGACTACCAACTCAGAACTGAAAAAAATATATTGAGTGCTAACTCCATGATCCTAATGAGAAGTACTCTCTTAATCAAAGATCCCAATTCAACTGATAGCTTACAACTTACAAAAGGTACCCTGTTAAGAGGAGATGTGGAATTTTAAAGTAAATCATACCAAATAAATATGAATAAAAAGGAGGTAATTTTTATCTGAAGATTGAAATGTTTTTTGCTTTTTTTTATTTTAATGATTGTTCAAGTACAGTTTTCTCCCCTTTACTCCCAATCAAGCCCACCCATCCCCCTCCCATCTTCCCTCCCATTATTACCCTCCCCCTAGTTTTTATCCATGTGCCTTTTAACTTTGTTCCTGCAAACCCTTCCCCTTTTCCCCTGAAATTCCCTCTTCTCTCTCCTCTGGTCACTTTCTGCCTGTCCTCTTATACAGTGTCTTTGACTATATTCTGCTTGTTTCTTTGTTTTGTTGTTTAGGTTCCTGTTAAAAGTGAAATCATATAGTATTTATCTTTCACTGCCTGCTTATTTCGCTTAACATAATGCTTTCCAATTGCATCCATGATGTTGCAAAGGGTAGGAACTCCTTTCTTTCTGCTGCAAAGAATTTCATTGTGTAATTGTACCATAGTTTTTTGATCCATTCGTTTACTGATGGGCATCTAGGTTGCTTCCAGCACTTAGCTATTGTAAATTGTGCTGCTATGAACATTGGGGTGCAAAGGTTCTTTTGGATTGGTGTTTTAGGATTCTTAGGATATAGTCCCAGCAGTGGAATTGCTGGGTCGAAAGGCAGATCCATTTTTAATTTTCTGAGGAAGTTCCATACTGTTTTCCATAGTGGTT
>PVIA01009732.1:0-46869 GCA_004024845.1 Tonatia bakeri | reverse complement strand
TTTATGATGGCCATTCTGACTGGTGTGAAGTGGTATCTCACTGTGGTTTTAATCTGCATCTCTCTGATAGCTAGTGATAATGAACATCGTTTCATGTGATTTTGGATCTTCTGTATGTCCTCCTTGGAGAAGTATCTGTTCAAGTCCTTTGCCCATTTTTAAATTGCGTTGCTTGTCTTCTTAGAGTATAATCGTGTAAGTTCTTTATATATTTTGGAGATTAAGCCCTTGTCTGAGGTATCATTGGCAAATATGTTTTCCCATACAGTTGATTCTCTTTTTATTTTGATACTGTTTTTTTTAGCTGTGCAGAAGCTTTTTATTTTGATGAGGTCCCATTTGTTTATTTTTTCCTTTATGTCTCTTGCTCTAGGGGACATGTCTGTAAAAAAATTTTTGCATGATATATCTGAGATTTTCCTACCTATGAAGATTGAAATGTTTAATGACAGTTTCAAAATCTGTAAGTGGCATCAGTTTTTAGGGAAATGATAACCAAAACTACAATGAGATACCACTTCACACCACAGAATGGCAATACTCAAAGAGGACAAATAATAGCAAGTATTGGCAAAGATGTAGAGAAATTAAAATCCTCATACACTGCTGGTGGAAAGGTAAAAAGGTGCAGCCACTTTGGAAAACAGTCTAGCAGGTTCTTTAAAAAGTTAAACATAGAGTTATCACCTGACCCAGCAATTTCACTCTTAAGTACAGACCCAAAAGAAATAGAAACACATGCCCACCCAAAACCTTGTGTGTAAATGTTCACAGACGCATCATTCTCAACAGCCAAAAACAGGAAACAACATAAATGTTCATCAACTGATGGCTGGATAAGTACAATTGGTGTATCCACACAATGGAATATTATTCAGCAATAAAAAAGAATAAAGTATGATACATGTTATAACATAAACAAACCTTTCAAACATTATGCTAAGTGAAAGATCACATATTACATGACTGTATTTATATGACGAAATATCCAGAAAAAGCAAATTCATGCAACAGAAAGTAGACTGGGGGAGCCTAGGACTGGAGGGTTGGGGGGACTGGGAGTCACTGTCAAAAGGTATGGGGTTTCTTTCTGGGGTGGTGAAAATGTTCTAATATCGATTGCGGTAATGGCTGCATAACTCTGAGTACACAAAAAAATCATTGAATTATATTCTTTAAGTGGGCAAACTATATAGTATGTAAATTCTATCTCAACGCTGTTGTATTTAAAATATCCATAAGTAGGTAATGATCACTAAACTGTGAACACAGAACCTTTTTCTTACATGAAGCTCTAGTACTAACTGAATATAAATCTGGATCCACACAATTTAGAAGACACAGATTCCTTTATAATTCAACTCTTTATGTCAAGAGATTAGTTAAAATGGGGAATGAGATGCCCTGGGGTAGCTCAGTGGATTGAGTACCAGCCTGCAAACCAAAAGGTTCTCGGTTCAATTCCCAGTCAGGGCACATTCTTGGGTTGCAGATCAGGTGTCCAGTTAGGGGTGTGAGAGAGGCAACCAACCAATGTTTCTCTTCCTCTCTTTCTCCCTCCCTTCCCCACTCTTTAAAAATAAATAAATAAAATCTTTAAAAAAAATTTTTAAGATTTTATTTATTTATTTTTAGAGAGGAAAGGGAGGGAGAAAGAGAGAGAGAGAGAAACATCAGTGTGCGGTTGCTGGGGGACATGGCCTGCAACCTAGGCATGTGCCCTGACTGGGAATCGAACCTGCGATGCCTGGTTCACAGCCCGCGCTCAATCCACTGAGCAACACCAGCCAGGGCTAAAAAAGTGTTTTTTAACGGGGGGGCGGTACAGTCGTTGAGCTCTGAACTAAGATATAAGGACCAGGACAGATGTGTAACATGCTATTGGTAGTATTAAATGTCTAATAAAATACTGTCTGTACTGCACTGTTCAAAATACTGTCCACAGCCATGAGCGATTATTTAAACTTATTTCAGTATTAACAATTTCCTATCATAGTATTCACTAACTTTAGGCAGGCTGGATAGCAATGCTCTCTTAAGTGTTAAGTGAAAGAATTTAATGATTTCAGTTTAATTCCCTGCTGCACTGAAGTCCATTCTAGAAAGAGAAAATAACCATCGGCATATATCGTATTAAAGGTCTGAATCTCAAAAGCAACTCTAATCTTCAGCTGGAACAACAAAGTGTCTGAAAAATACATCCTGAGTCTGCTGAAACATCATCATTCTTGAACCAGTCTGCCTTTATAAGCTTAAATAAAATAAAATTAAAAGTTCACTTTCTGCCCTGGCAGGGTGGCTCAGTTGGTTGGGCATCATCCATACACCAAAAGGCTGCAGGTTTGATCTCCAACCAGGGTACATACTAGGGCTGTGGGTTCGATCCCTGGGTTGGGGCATGTAGGGAGGCACCCGATCAATGTGTCTCTCCCCCTACCCCCACTTCCTTTTTCTCTAAAATTAATAAACGTATCCTCGGGTGAGGATTTTTTTAAAAACTTCACTTTCTCAGTCTCACTAGCCACCTTCAAGTGCTAAATAACCATATGTGGATAGTGGCTATCATATGGGACATAATAGATACAAGATATTTCTATCATCACAGAAAGTTCTATTGGATCACACTATATAAAATATATCTTCTAAACTAATAAATTTGGAGTGTATTCTAGAGTTCTAAAATTTGGCCTTTACATTAACAATGTTAAAATGTACAACACCAGCCCTGGATGGTGTGGCTCAGTGGGTCGAGTGCCAGCCTATGAACCAAAGCATCACGGGTTCAATTCCATCAGGACACACGCCTGGGTTGTGGGCCAGGTCCCCCGTTGGGAATGTGTGAGGGGCAGCCATACACTGATGTTTCTCTCCCTCTCTTTCCCCCTCCCTAAAAAATAAATACAAATCTTTTTTAAAAATGTACACCTCAGGGATCTATTTTCTAAAATTAAAATTGAATTTCCAGAACAAATACCATAAATTCCTTTAAATGGTCCCAACAAGCAAATTATATTATAATAAATAAATATTAAATATTCCAGAAATTTTTTCTGGAATTCCAAATATTCTTGTGGAATACTACTATTCAAATGAAAGAAATGTAATCTATCAGAACAATAACAAGAATAGAGCTTTAGATTCTAAAAACTACCCAAACGAAAGTCTACAGGCTTTTAACTTGAGCCATGTGAACCTTTTTGATCTCTGCTCCCAAAGGTAAAATAGTAATTTACTTAGAAAAGTCTTAACAAATATGTAATTCTAGCATCTGAAAACATTAACAGTAGAACTAAAAATTGGATAGCTACACATCTCTTAGTCCTACAATGGCTTTAACCAAATGGGGTCAATATTAAATGACTTCCAGTGGGATCTTTGGTGTATATCTGAGAGAAATAAAAGAATGTACTTTGACAAAAAGAACATAAAAGCTGTCCTAAACTATAAATCTACAAATAGTTTACGGGTTTGAGTCCTGATGGAATCTTCTCTAAATCCGTATTTTCTAAAACCAAGGTCAGGGTCCCAACAAAGGAAATAAAACATAAATACGGGGCTTGTTCTCCCTGGCCTGCTGTCTTCCCAGCCATGGCAGCCACCTGCCTCCCAACCTGGCTGGCCCTGCAGCCCCGGGACCAAGCCCATGTACAACAGAGAGAACATCCAGACCTGAAAAGCCACCCAGAAGAAAGGCACTGCCTCCTAGGACTGGCCTAGTATTTGCCCTGTTGCAGCAGCATTTCAGCGCTCTGCAATACTGTCCTGACCAGCATGGATCAGTTGGTTGGTTGTCACCCTACAAAGTGCAAAGTTGTCGGTTCCAAATTGGTCAGGGCACATGTCTGGGTTGCAGGCTGGTCCCCTACTGGGGTGTGAGAAGCAATTTTTCTCTCCTCTTTCTCCCTCCCTTCCCTGCTCTCTAAAAATAAATAAAGTCTTTTTTTAAAACCCTCTGCAATACCTCCTTCTGTTCAAAGGGGTTATCCCACAGAAAGGGGTGTGCCCATAGCAAAGGAGATAAATCTAGAACTTTTAAAGAGCCTCAATTTTCTGCAACAATCAAAACACACTGTGAAGCTCTTAAAGATTTCTGCACTTGAGTGGCCAGCAGAACTAGACAGTAATAAGAAATGCCAGAGCGTTTTCCAATTGAAATTTACACAATTGATTATGTTTCATCAGGAACATCTATTTGAAATTTCAAAGCACAGTAGTAACCTTAAGGGTTAAACTTTCCAGTATGAATTTAGATGATCATGCAAAGAAACTTATTAAATCTGCAGAGGAGCGATACTGCAACACCATAGATGTTGTTACCATCAAAATAGGTGCCCTTTAAAGAGACAGAATTAAGATTATGTAATATATCTGCTACCAGTTTTATACCATGAGTCTTGGAAAACTGAGGAATGTGAGAAAAATAATAGTGAAGCAGACATGTAAGAGTATATATAGACAAACAGTTCCTGAAAAAAAAAAAAAAAAATCCCAGAAACACTTCTCCAAATTAAAGCCACAGAGAAAAACCTCGAAGTAAAGAAGAGCTCCTTGGTAACAAAGAAGTTAAAGATTACAAAATGTGTTGTCTTAAGAATGCGGGGGACAATAAAAACACCCTTTCTCAGTACAAAGAATTAGTGAAGAGACTATTAAATTCAATATGAATTATGTAGAAAAATATGCTTAATTGATTAATTTTATTGATTCATATATAATTGTTAATGTTAAAAAAACATTATTTTACTTCAGAGTTAAAATGATTCCTTTAATACTAATGCACAATGGCAATGGTTATTGACAAATTTTCTTATTTATATTCTGGGGCCAACGATTTTCAACTAGTGTGCTACAAGAATTTTTACTACATGTAATACCTTACTATTTTAGTCAGGGCACTGACCTCTCTTCTCTTAGACTGTCAAATAAAAAAATGACAACAGCCAACACAACAATAGCTGTCCAGTGTGAATGAATCAAAATTATACTTATTTTCTGTCAGATCGGCAAAAACATATTTTTTGGTGTGCCACAGAATTTTAGTAACTAGCTTATGTGTGCCATGAGATGAACAAGGTTGAGAACTGCTGCTCTGGGGCAATTAGACTAATCAGATCTCTATATGATTTCTTCTGGTTCTAAACATTTTGATTTTATTACTACTATAACTTTAAAATTTAAATATACATAAAATATATATAATACATATAGTAATTTTGTCTACTGCTACATTTTTCCCCTACACATAAGCACTTATTTGATGCTTCTGAATTATAATTTTGGTTATTTGGGAAGCTAGACCCAGAACCCAGAACCCAGTCCCCCGACAGCAGTTCAGTGTTTTGTCTTCATAACTGCTACCTATACTCACTGCGTTTCTACAGATGGCAATTCTGATTAGAAACATGTCTTTGGGAGTGTTTTCTAACCTAAAAAGTTGGTTCCATCCGTCTATTTTGGGGTTCCTTTATACTGATTTAATTCTGTTTACTTGCTATCTTCTGGGGCTCATTTCTCCAAATGAAGCTTGCAGAGAAGTGGAAATGGAGATTAACTTATTCATTTCTCAATTCCCCAGTTAGTGCTTCTACAGCTCAGGAAAGAGATGAGGTATAAATAAGGACCTTGAGTTTAAATGTAGCAAATGACAAAATGAGAACTGTCCTAAGAAACATACCATTCACTTCAGCTGTCAACTCAGTATTTTTAAGTATATCTGTAAGTCATTTCCTACCACTTCCAAAGTTGTCCACAAGTGATTAATTTAAAATCAAAATAAAGGAATTATTGAGGAAAAAAACCCAAACTAAATATGGGATTTTGGTGCTGGTAAATTTTAAACAACAGGTCTTTGAAAGAGAAGCTGCATATAACTTGAATTTGTGGCTCCTGATCAAACAGATGCTGAATGTGTAGAGAAGCTTTCACTTGGGGGGTGGGGATAGAAAAAAGAAGATCCTTTTTGAAATGCAGATCATTATCCTTTCTGAAATATAGGTATTTTAAAATGTTTTTTAAACTTTTTATTGTTGACACTATTACAGATGTCACATTCCACCCCCACCCTGCTTTGCCCATGTCCACCCAGCCCCCACCCCCTCCCTCTGGCCCTCACCACACAATTCTCAGTGTCTGTGGGTTAAGCATACACGTTCTTCAGCTAATCCCTTTACCTTCTTTCATCCAGGTCCCCACTCCCCTCTGACAGCTGTCAGTCTGCTCCATCTATCCATGCCTCTAAAATAAGGCATTTTTATATGAAGGCTCAGATTCCATAAGGGAAAAAAATTATTACTTTAACACAAGGTTTCTCGACCTTGGTGCTATTGACCTTTTGGACTGAATAATTCTTTTCTGTAGGGGTTTACACTGTGTTGCAAAGGGTTAAGCAGCGTCCCTGGCCTCTGCCCACTGGAAACCCATCTCTAGCCCCTGTGACAACCAAAAATGCCCCCAGAAAATCCCAAATATCCTCTGGGGGATGAAATTGCCCCTAGTTGAGAACCACTGGTCTAACATTTTCTTTTACTAGCTAATCTTCCTTCTTTTCACTTTTCAAAATAAGCCAACAAGTACTGCATAGGACATACTTATACTAAAATCATTAATTATTGTTTACCCCAAATTTACCTGGACATCCTGTATTTTCATTTGCTAAATCTGGCAACCGCATGTGTGACAGCAATAAAATATTTGGTATGCCCCTCTCATACTAGATATGTCCCTGCACACTTCCACTGTGCTCATTAAAACAAGATAACAGATCAAAAAAAATGAAGATATAGCAGAAAGTCTTTGATAGCCCTTTCTATTCAAAACTCCCAGGAGGAGATCATTCGGCCTTACTAATCGCAAACTGTGCTACGTCTCTGTGGAGGACTTACCATTGGGGTCTTTCCTGAATAGAGTATTCATGACGGTAGCATGGAGTTTCACACTATTCCACTCTTTTACTATTAATCCGGATGCCTGAAAACGTTCCAGCACTCGATCAACTAATTCCTGCAGCCTGGAAAATTTTAAGAAAGGAATATAGAAATCTTAGTAAACTCCTGAACTCCTGATTACTAATTCAACATTTATGAAGCATCTGCTCTGGGCCAATCACTGGAAAGGCCCTGCATAAGAAGAGGAAGAATAAAAGGCCGCAGTTCCTTCCATCACACAGCCCGCAGCCTTGTGAAGACGACCAACATGGGCACAAATAACTGCGAAACATGACAGTGAACGTCAAGGGAGTGTCAGCTGAACAGGGGGAGGGAGAGGTTTCCACAGGAGGTTTAAATGTGGTCTTGAAGAAACATGGAAGTTTATCATTTCGAGAAGAGAGCTCAAGAAGCCAGGCTCCACAGAGTTACCTAAAAGGAAGTGCTTAATTAGCTCATCCAGTCACTGAATCCAAAACTAGTGTGGTTGATGTGTTTCTGCCAGGATCAAGTGAGGTCTGGTGCAACTCGAAGACCTCTGCTCACTGGGAAGGAGTGTGCACGTGAAGATTCCAGTAGCACTGGACACAGTATCAGTGTTTCAATAAGGTGAACATACAGTACCAATAAAGAGAGCTACATATAAGAAAATCCACAAGCTGCATGACTGATTCCCCTTATGGACTTACTTCAGGTGGCGGTAAACACTACAGGTTCTGCAGCGGATGAGCTCTATCTCAATGATGACCCCTCATTCTGTATCTCCACCACAAGCGACTCTGGCACCAGAAGTTTGCACTCTGTTCGGCTGTTTGCTCAACAGCTTGGAGAATTCCTTTAATATTTCTTGTAAGGCCAGTCTAGTGATAATGAATTCCTTCAGCTGTTTTTTGTTTGTTTGTTTGTTTGTTTGTTTGTTTGTTTTTTGGTCTGGAAACCTCTTTTCTATTCTTCAACTCTGAAGAACTCCTTTGCCAGTAGTGCCAACAGTAGGAGTCACTATCCCAGTAAGTCTGTGGCGGAGTGGATGTTGGTCCTAGGCCTCAGGAAGCAGCCATCTTCTATGACCACCCACTCATCTGATGATAAAATTTAGCCTGTGGCTTTTACATATTGTGCCAAAACGTCCACCCTGAGCCTAAAACAGCTCTCACTGAATGTTGGCACTGACTGGGAGGTCACATCAAATGACAGACCAGTGCACCTGGGGACAAGCAAAGGGAGGAACCTGCACCTTTCAACCTTTCCCTTGGCCTTTTTGGAGATTTGTACTGCATGCTAATTGATTTCCCTGGCTCAAAATCATCTTTTAGTAAGTCACTAATGTGCTAGCAAATAGTAGATTTCAGTTTCCAGGTTTTACATTTTTAGATGTACTAGTAAATACCCTCGGTGTCAAACACCACCACTTTTCTTGGATTCCAGTAGCGCTGAGACATCTATAGAGTTCATAAAATCTCCCATTGCTTCCTAGGCCACAGCCCTGTGGCAAGCAGTGAGTGAGCAGCTTCTTCTTAAGCAGGGCTGGGTGGGTTTGTTTTATGTGAAATGTGGGCCCGTCCACCTTGTGTGGCCCACTGGTGGGAGCTTGCCTCCAGCAGTTGCTCTTGCTACAGCAGCTGAGGTGCTCAAGGCTTCTCTCCAAGTGAACGACAGCCTCTGGGACTCTGGTCCCCGGTTATCGTCCACTCCCTTAGATGTGGGCAAAATCACTCTTTGCTGCTTGCACTGTATCTGCTGCAGTGAGAGGGAGACATTCTTCCCTGGATATTGACTCAGGAGCCCAGAACTATTCCTTTCCCCTTCATGATTTTCAGGTTCCAAAGTTCCAAATTAATCTTAAAATTCTAATTTATCTTAATTATTTTTATCAACTGCTGTCTGCTAACCAAAGAATATTTATAAATGAGTAAACCACAATTAATAATAATAAAATAAATACTCATATTCCCTCCACCAAATTTCAGAAATACAACACAGGATTGGAACTAAGGCACAAAAGGGGGTGTCTAAAAATGCAGTAACCAAGATAAATCATGGCTTAATGCGATATTAAAAAAATCAAAATTAATGCAAAAAATCTACATTGAACACAATATCAAAATTCTGAATGAAGATAGGATCAGAAATATAAGCTCCTTTGCCTTGGACTGCTGCACAGCTTGGCATGGGATAGAACATTACAATAAACCAGTTCCTCAGGATGCTCTCTGCTCTGGAGATCCCAGTGGCAACCTGCTCTCTGTCCCAGCATCTACTGGGGCAGCCTCATGACCCCAGCACTCTTCAATAGGCACATTTTAATGATGTCACGATTTATATTTCAGTTTTATATCGTGACACCATTAAAGTCCTAGAGGAGAACATAGGCAAAAAAATATCAGATATTTCACACAGCAACATTTTTACTGACATGTCCCCTAGAGCAAGGGACATAAAGGAAAGAATAAACAAATGGGATCTCATCAAAATAAAAAGCTCCTGTACAGCTAAAGAAAAGAGTATTAAAATAAAAAGAGAATCAACTGTATGGGAAAGCATATTTGCTGATGATACCTCAGACAAGGGATTAATCTCCAAAATATATAAAGAACTTACACGACTCCACTCTAAGAAGACAAGCAACCCAACTAAAACATGGGCAAAGGACTTGAACAGACACTTCTCCAAGGAGGACATACAGAGGATCCAGAGACACATGAAAAGATGCTCAATATTGCTAGCTATCACAGAGATGCAAATTAAAACCACCATGAGATATCACTTCACACCAATGAGAATGGCCATCATAAACAAAGCAACAATAACAAGTGTTGGAGAGGTTGTGGAAAAAAGGGAACTCTAGTGCGCTGTTAGTGGGACTGCAGACTGGTACAGCCACTATGGAAAACAGTATAGAACTTCCTCAGAAAACTAAAAATGGATCTGCCTTTTGACCCAGCAATTCTACTGCTGGGATTATATCCTAAGAACCCTGAAACACCAATCCAAAAGAACCTATGCACCCCAATGTTCATAGCAGCACAATTTACAATAGCTAAGCGCTGGAAGCAACCTAGATGCCCATCAGTAAACGAATGAATCAAAAAAACTATGGTACATTTACACAATGGAATTCTATGCCGCAGAAAGAAAGAAGGAGCTCCTACCCTTTGCAACAGCATAGATGGAACTGGAAAGCATTATGCTAAGTGAAATAAGCCAGGCAGTGAAAGACAAATACCATATGATCTCTCCTTTAATAGGAACCTAAACAACAAAACAAACAAACAAGCAAAATATAGCGAAAGACACTGAAATAGAGAACAGGCTGACAGTGACCAGAAGGGAGAGGGGAGGGAATTTCAGGAGAATTTCGGGGGAGAATGGGAAGGGTTTACAGGAACAAATATAAAGGACACATGGACAAAAACTACGGGGGGTGGAAATGGGAGGGAGGTGGGGAGGGATGGGTGGGTGGGCTGGGATGGAAGTAAAGGACAGAAAACTGTACTTGAACAATGATTAAAATAACATTTAAAACACACACACACACACACAATTTTCTCATCAGGCCCTCCCCACTTAGCAACTTGACAACAACCACCTCTGTGCCTCCTGTTCCTCTGGCCACAATGGCCATCCCCTCCCTTCCCCCACCCATGCAAATGGTACCATCCTTCCAAGCTCCAATTCAAATCCTACTTTCCCATTAAGTCTTTATAACTACCCTAACAGCTCTACTCTCCGCCTATCCGTGAGCAGTGATTTTGTTCTTCTCTGAAATGCTGCCCCTGCTTACTCAGGTGTTCTCTACTTAGAATTCTCAGAAATGGTCCCTTAATATTTCAAGTTTGTCTTGTTCTCCTACTAGATTACATGTTCCTTAAGAGCAAGTTATACTTGTCTCATATCTTCCAGAGCATAATTATACTTGGCTTTCAATGACAGTTGGCTATGATTGGTTAACTGATGAATTTGATTATGTAAAAAGTGAGAACTGAATGCAAAAAAATAATTAAAGCAAAATAAAATAAAAATAATGATATAAAATAAACATGGTCTTGAAGGATCATTAAAGATTTGTAGATAATAACAGGAAAGGAAGGACTTGACTTCAAGCAGAAGAAATAACATGTGCAAGGATGGCATGGCATTCAAGATCACAGTTTATTTGGAAAACTGCCAATTATTTAAAATAGCTATAACAGAGACAGAGAGAAAAGGGTCGGTGGAGATGAGCTGAATATATAAGCAGTTTGCAAAAGCCACAGAAATTTTTAAAAAGGGGGTATATGATCAGATGTCCATTTTTGAAAGCTGACTCTGGCAGGGTAGTAAATGTTGTAGGAAGGGAAGAGACCAGAGGTACAGAAGTCAGCTAAGGCAGTACTATAACAGCACAAATAATAAACAATATGTCAGGCAATATTCTAAGCACCTTATGTATGTTAAATCATTAAAACCTCCTAAAAATCATCTCTATTTTACCTGTGAGGAAATTAAGACACAGAGAAGTTTTGAAACTTGACTAAAATCACATGACTAGTAAGTAGGAGATCCAAAATTAGAACTCATTCACTCTGGCTCAGAGTACATGCTTTAAGGACAGTGCTATTGCTTTGGCTGGTGTGGTTCAGTGGACTGAGTGCTGATCTGTGGACCAAAGGATGCCAGTTCGATTCCCAGACAGGGCACATGCCTGGGTTGTAGGCCAGGTCCCCAGCTGGGGGCTTGAGAAGCAACCAATTGCTATTTCTCTCACATACCATGTTTCTCTCCCTCTCTTTCTCCCTCCTTTCCCCTCTCTCTAAAAATAAATAGATAAAATCTGTTTTTTAAAAGGTGGGGGGAGGATGAAGATCTAAACTATGGCAGGAGCGATGAAAACTGAGAAAAGGGAATGAATTCAAAAGAGCAACAATATAAGAGAGAAGTGTCCTCAGACATGGCAGTGCTAAAGCAGAGGGAGCAGTTGAGAATGACTCGTCAAGAGGCTGCCTTAAATAACCATGTGGGACACTGACCAATGCGGGGAGTTGTAGAGAAGCAATTGCTATTGTTATGTTGTGCTGTTGTGGGGGAAAGGGTTGTTAATACTTTGTCTGCTTTTGAATATGTGTCACAGGGTATCAAGTAGGACACATCTGGGAGAGAGATGGAAAACAAGTTTGAAGCTCAAGAAAAAAACTGGGCAAAAGATACAGATTTGAGAGTTATCAGTGCAAAAAAAGAAGTTAAAAGCATGGGACGGATGCATCATGGGGGGAGGGGATTCAGAGCAAGCCGAGAAGAGAGCTAAGGACAGAGCCCTATGGGATACTCCTATGTAAGGGGCAGGGAAAGAACCAGCAAAGACAATTGATAAAGATAAGGAATAAGAAAAGGAAAACTTCAGAAAGGCTGAAAGGAGAATAAGAAGAAAAAAGGAAAAATCAGTATAGTACAATGATACAGAAAAGTAAAGTAAGAAAAGGAATATAAGGCTTGCATAGGGCTCTTGGGCCCTTGTAAGGAAGGACTTTGGGTTTTACTCTGAGTGAGATGAGAAAGATTTTCAGCAGAAGAATGCCAAGGTCTAACTGACATTTTAAAGGGAAATCTCTGGCTGCCATGTGGAGGTCAGGACAGAAACAGGAAAGCAGTTAGGGCCTGTCACAATAATCCAGGGGGCCGGGTAGCAGCTGTGGAGGTGGTGAGAAGTGGTAGCTTTCCTGAGTGAAGACTTAAAGGTGATTCGAAAAGAATTTTGTCTTCAGGAACTGAAAGACTTAATATAAACTATACAACATATACAAGGATTTGTGAGAAACTGTGTAGAGAGGGAAGGGCAGTGATGAAATGGAAAGGGAGGCTGAAGCCATGTTGTGAAGGCTCCTGTGGGCCAGGCAGGGTGGGAATCTTACTTGGTGGACTGCACAGAACCATGGAGGGTTTGCAGGAAGCAAGATGCAAAGCAAAAAAGTAAAGGCATGGAAGCCCGTGAAGGGAGATGTTGTGCTTCTGATTACCAAAATAATACATGTTCATTATAGGGGAAAAAAAGGAAAATGCAGAAAAACATAAAAAGAAAAATAAAATCTCAGCCCTGGCTGGCATAGCTCAGTGGATTGAGTGTGGGCTGCAAATCAAAGCATTGCAGGTTCGATTCCTAGTCAGGGCACATGCCTGGGTTGCAGGCCACAGCCCCCAGCAACCGCACATTGATGTTTCTCTCTCTCTCTCTCTCTTTCTCCCTCCCTTCCCTCTCTAAAAATAAATAAATAAAATCAAAAAAAAAGAAAAAGAAAATCTCACCATCCATGGATAAACATTTAACTTTTTGTTATATAATTAAAGTCCTTTTCTGTAGGTACATATCAATTTTTAAAAGGCAAAACATTTTCCTATAACCTGCTTACTTCACTTAATATGTTTCCATGTCATAAAATATTTTTCTAAAATACCTTTTTTTCTCTTTTTAAAGATTTTATTTATTTATTTTTAAAGAGGGGGAAGGGACAGAGAAACAGAAATATCAATATGTAGTTGCTTCCTGTGCGCCCCCTACTGGAGACCTGGCCAGTAACCCAGGCATGTGCCCTGACTGGGAATAAAACATCATTTTAGATCTTTTCTTTAAAAATCCTCACCCAAGGACATGTTTATTGATTTTAGAGTCAGATAGAGGGAGGGGTGGGGAGGAGAGAGAGAAAGGGAAACACTGATTGGTTGCCTCTCATGTTCACCTCAACCAGGGATCGAATCTGCAACCTCTTGGTGTACAGGATGATGCTCCAAGCAACTGAGCCACCTGGCCAGGGTCATTTTAGATACCTTTTAAAGGAGTTTAAACCAGCAATTAGAAGCACTAACCAATAAAATATTGATAAGAATGGAGAAAGAGGACTGATTCATGAAAATGACTTTGTTACTGCATTCTTAAGAGGAAAATAAAATATATTCACACTGCACATAACTCCAATTTTGTAGTTAATGGGTTTAATTAACTGTGCATGTGGATCTCCAAGCAAAGACCTATATAATATATTGGGTCTAAAGTTTCTTATTAACTAACACCATCACAGAACCATAAAGCCTTGAAGTATTTCTTAATATTACAACATAATTTAAGTCTGAACATAAGCAAGCCCTGTGAAATCCACTTCAATTACAAATCACAACAGAATGACACTACACTTTTCTCTCTCCTCTACTGAAGAAAAAGAAGTGGATAGCAAGTTCAGCTATATAGAAACAGGAAGCAAGAAATACTAACAGAAGGAAATTAAATAGACTAAATGAAAGAAACCAGTTTCCAACTTTGTCTTTCTGGAAAATTAAAAGTTCTATCTAATTTACAGACTCAGAACTCTGAAGTGACTAAAGTCCTCTAAAAAGTTCTTGCCGCCCTGGCTGGCGTAGCTCAGGGGATTGAGCGCGGGCTGCGAACCAGGCATCGCAGGTTCGATTCCCAGTCAGGGCACATGCCTAGGTTGCAGGCCATGTCCCCCAGCAACCGCACATTGATGTTTGTCTCTCTCCCTCTCCCTTCTCTCTCTAAAAAAATTAATAAATAAAATCTTTAAAAAAAAAAAAAAGTTCTTGCCTAGCCCTGGCTGGTGTGGCACAGTTGGTTGGAGAGCCATCCTGTAAGCCAAATGGTGGAGAGTCTGAATCCTAGTCAGGGCACAATCCAGTTTAAGGGTTCAACCCCCCATTGGGGTGTGTATAAGGAGGCAACCAATCGATGTTTCTTTCTCTTCCTTCTTCTCTATAAAGACAATTTAAAAAAGTACTTGGGCGAGGATAAAAAAAATTTTTTTTAAAGTTCTCGTCTGACCTGTTCATTTGACACAAGAGAAAACAAAGCACAGACTGGTTGAACTGCTCAAAGTCAGAAACAGTGGGGCCAGAATTCAAGTCTCCTGGCAGCCTCTTTGCTCTGTTATCAATTCCCTGTGTACTCCATAAAGCTTGGACTCATAGATGACAAATATTTTTAGATTTCTATTAAAAGAACTCAAGGGTTCTTGGGTACAATCACTAAGTTTCAGGTTGATGTCATTGATACTACATTTGATAATTATGTCAGTATATTTTTAACAGTACAGTCTTTCAATTCTTACATCACTGATGTTTGCCTGTTTAACTATGATTGAGTCACAAAGCTTCTCCTTTGCTTCTTCATGAGTGAATTAAAAATGATATAGAGTTGCTATGAGAAAAATAATAAATTATTCTTATGCAGCTTTATCACTTAGACAGTGGTTTGGATCTGAAAACAGCAGCCATTTATTAATGCCTTAAATCTAAGCCCTTGGCTCAATCATTCCAGAGCCATCTTTACAGATATGGACTTACACTGCAGAATGATCACCAACTCCCTAGAAAATGCCAATTTCAGGATTTCATTGGGCTTTTTTCTTTCCAATTAATTCAGTTCTATCTAATTAACATTTCCTGAGTGCTTATAGTACACAGGCATATACAGGCCTTATGCTAGTCACTACAAGAACAAGAAACGAAGCAAACATAGCCCTGGTTATTAAGGAGCATACAATCTATTAAGATAAGTATAAAGACAACTCTGGTAACAACACAAGCAAGTCAAAGTACTCAGTAATTTAAATGTTGAAGGGAATATAGCCTGGCTGGGACTAGAATAGACTGCTATGAGGATAGGCTTAGAGGACAGAAGTTAACTCAAATCATCTTTGCCTCTCAGCTGAATGAGTAAATAACAAGCAAACAACAAACATTCACTGAACATCTACTATAAGCTAAGAATAATAAAAGGCTTTGAATATACAATGCTGAATAAGACATACTCTCAGCCCCCCAAACTGTACGAGTATTTGTGAAGAAAAAGAAGCAGAAAAGATAGCGAGAAGGAAAGATACATTTGGACACAAAAAGATGAGTAACAGGAGAGAAATTTTAGTCACAAGAAACATTATGAACAGAGACAGATAGGATCATCAATGAGTAGTGAAGCTGGTTGGGGCTTGGGGCAAGTATAAGATCGTGGAAGATCAAGTTGAAATATTAAGTGGTTTCATACCGGAAGATCTTGAATACTAGACTGAGAAATATGCATTCATTCAAAAGATGATGTAAAATAATTGGAGATTTTTAAGCAGGCAAGTCCCACAGTGTATAGGCTACAGCTTAGGAAAATTAATATAGCAGTATTGCATAGGGTCTGTACACAATGGCAAAAAGTAATGTCTGGGTAATGTTTCCTAAGAGTGAACTATAGAACAACATGCATAATGTGATCCCATTTGTGTAAGGGCCCTCAACAGTGTTTGCTCTGCTTATAACCTATTCACGAAGAAAACTGGGAGAGTCAGGGAAAGGAGAAGAGAGTCACTTCATTTCCACTTTACTCATCTGTAAGAGTTTATTTTTACAAAGAACACATGTGAAAAGAAGAAGCTTAGCTGTGAAAGGAAGACGGCCAACGGGAAGACAGTACAGTGACGCTGGGCTGCACAGCTGCAGAAGTTAACTCTAATTACACGCATACATACACACTCTCCTTTTCTCTTCACCAAACTTCTTTTCAACAAAAAGTAGTCTGACTCTACCTACTTTTAATCTTCTTTGCCCCTTAATAAGCACAGGTTTTACAGTGAAACAGAGCTAGGTCAAACCATAATTCTGCCACTTACAAACACACACTCATTACTACTGACCTTGACCTAATCAAGTATACCAAGTATACCTGAATGAGTATAACACTTGCCTGTTACAATAATATTTTTTTAAATATTTTATTTCTTTATTTTTAGAGAGAGGGGAAGGGAAAGAGAAAGAGAGGGAGAGAAACATCAATGTGGTTGCCTCTCACATGGCCCCCATAGGGCCATGTGTATGCCCTGACTGGGAATTGAACCAGCGACCCTTTGGTTCACAGCCCGCGCTCAATCCACTGAGCTACACCAGCCAGAGCCTGTTATAATATTTTTTAAAAATCAGAGAAGCTAAAAAAATGTACTATCCAGACATAACCACTGGTAAAAATTTTTTTTAAAGTTAAATTTACTTCCTTTTTTAAAGATTTTATTTATTTATTTTTAGAGAGGGAAGGGAGGGAGAAAAAGAGAGAGAGAGAAACATCAATGTGCGGTTGCTGGGGGCTGTGGCCTGCAACCCAGGCATGTGCCCTGACTGGGAATCAACCCTGTGATGCTTTGATTCATAGCCCTCACTCAATCCACTGAGCTACACCAGCCAGGGAGGTAAAATTTTTACCTATTCAAATTAATGGATTTATTTCTCTCTTGCTCTTTCTTCCCATTTTGGAGGGGGGGGGGAGTAAATGTTTATTTACAAATTGTTTTGTAATCTGTTCTCATCACATAAATACTCCATAATGAATACTTTCCACTTTTCCAAGACACTTTTTAGTCAATCCCTACTATTCTCTATTCTAAAAATGCTCTAGTTTTCCCCCACCAATATGATTTTGATGAATATTTAGATTATTTCTGGTATTTGTTGCTATACACAATGCTGTAAAAAATATCTCCACATATAGATATCTGTCCATGTACCTTGATTAATTCCTTTGAAAAAATTTCTTCAGGGAGAATTAGCAAGTCCAAGAAGTATTAAGTAAAACCCTTGAAATAAAAGTGCTAATTTACTTTCTTTTTATTTATACTCTTACCAGAAGTGACCTTCTCATGTCATTTATCAAACACCTATTTAATACTCTCCTACTTTTAAAATTTATGTTTTCTTGCTCTGACTGGTGTGGCTCAGTTGGTTGGGCATCGTCCCACAAAGCAAAGGTTTGCATGTTCTACTCCAGGTCAGGGGCATGCAAGACACACCAAACCGATGTTTCTCTTCTCTCCCCTTCCTATTTCTCTAAAAATCAATAAATAAAATCTAAAAATTTTTAAAATAAAATTTGTGTTTTAATAGCTTAATTATTAAATAAATTTAAGGTCCCCAAACACAATAGGCTTAAAGAAAAAATGCATTACCAATAGAGAGGACTATTATTCAGTACATAATGTTAGGAGGTTCAATTTACCAGGAAATATCAATAGATTAAGCCAATTTATTTTTTATTTTATTTACTTATTTTCAGAGAGAGGGGAAGGGAGGGAGAAATATATAGAGAGAAACGTCAACGTGTGGTTATCTCTCGTGCACCCCCAAATGGGGACCCAGGCATGTGCCCTGACTGGGAATTGAACCAGCAGCCCTTTGGTTCACAGGCCAGCACTCAATCCACTGAGCTACACCAGCCAGGGCTAAGCCAAATTTGTTTAATTAAGATTTTATTGGGGAGAAATTGAGAAACCCAACATTATAGGAAGAGATTGCAACATATCTTCCAACGGCTGGTCAGGTCACTTTACCCATTTGTGGGCCCCTCACAGTGACTAAAAGAGTGCCTGAATTGTTGTTAGTGCTAAAGTATTTATTTTAGGATATTTATCTTTTGTCCAACCACCTGTTAGCACTTTTACAGCACTCTTGTCAATTTTAGACAAGAGTAGACTGTTGTGTTACCTGCAAATAATGACAGTTTTTGTCTTCTTTTCAATTGACTCTGTTTTATTGTTGAGGTATTATTAGGCTCAAGTTTCAAAACAATGTATTTAAGAGTAATGGTTATTGTGGGGAGCCATGCTGTATTTCTGATTATAAGGGGAATTAACACAGTAAATATTACCATTCAATAGGATTGTTGATTTTTGCTTTAAATGATATTTATCATATTAGGCAATATCTTTCTATTTCTATCTTCTGAAAAATTTTAATGAAAAAAAATAGGTTGAATTTCATCAAAAGCTTTCCAGCATGTATTTAGATATTATTTGTATGTTTATTAAGTAGGATATTGTTACCAATAGATATTTTGGTCTTAATTCATCTTCGCATTCCTGAGACATACCAACTTAGTCATAATGCATCATATTCATCTGATTCCTAGACTCCACTTTCAGAAAATTGACATATTAAGCAGATATTATTATTCTTGCATTCATGTTGTCAATTCTCATTGTTACTCTTCTAGTTCAGGTCTCGGCTTCTTACCTGAATTACTGAAATGGCTTTTAAATATTTCCCCATCCTGTTTCTGACCCTTCATTTCAATTATATATATAGTAAATAATTGTATTAAATTTATATAGAATCATTAAGGGAGAACTGACATCTTTATGAAACTAAGTCTGTCACTGAACATGGATGTGTCTCAATTTATTTATAATTTCCTGTAAAAAGGTCTTGCACACACTTTGTTATATTTATTCCTAAGTACCTTATGGCCTTTGTTACTTCTGTAAGTGGATGGTGTCTTTTTTAAACAAAATTTTGTGTTTGCTACTGGTGTATAGAAAAGCAACTGATTTCACAGCCAATCAAGTTTGCCAAACTCTCTTATTATTTCTTCTTTTTTTTTTTCTGAACAGGTTTTATTACACAGAGGGCATGGGGCTCAGTCCTTCTTGGCAGCTGCCTTCCTCATGGCTGCAAGAAATTACTTGGCTCCTTTCTCTTCCTTTTGGCATGGATGTGTGTCCCCACCCTGTTCTTGATGAATTTCAGGGCCCTCTTGTCCTTAGAGACCCTGAGCAGCTCCATACCATACTGTTCACAGAGGGCAAAGCCACACACCTCTCGGATCATGTCCCGCACGAACTTGTTGTGCTGGGTGAGGTGCCCATGGCAGGGACTGTGCCTCAGCTTCTGCACGTTGTCACTTTGTGGCCCTTGTTGAGGCCCACGGCCATAAGGTAGTAGACAGCCATGGCTGCTGTTCCTCAATGGCAGCCACAGCAAAAGGCTTATTATTTCTAATAACTTGGTAATTGCAGATAACCTTGTTTTATTTCTAGCCAGAAAATGTAATTTGTAAAATACCAACTCAGTGAGATTTATTAAGCCTCATTTTATGATCTACTATGTAATCAATCTGCTTCAACTGATTCATGAGCCTGAAAAGAACATGAATTCTTTTTTTTTTTTTATATATAACAAATTTAGAGTGAATTTTTTTTTTTAAGATTTTATTTATTTATTTTTAGAGAGGGAAGGGAGGGAGAGAGAGAGAGAGAGAGAGAAACATCAATGTGCGGTTGCTGGGAGACATGGCCTGCAACCTAGGCATATGCCCTGACTGGGAATCGAACCTGCGATGCCTGGTTCGCAGCCCGCGCTCAATCCACTGAGCTACACCAGCCAGGGCAAGAACATGAATTCTTTAATGATAAGTATAGAATTCTAGAGATGACTACTGCATTGACTTTGTTATTTGTTGAAATCTTCTGTATCTTTACTGATTTTATAGCTGCTTGACCTACCAATAACTGGAATATATGTTACAATATCTTCCTATAATGTTGGGTTTCTCCATTTCTTCCCCCCAATAATATTAATTATATAAATTTGGCTGAATCTGCTTCAAGGCTGTTCTGCTTGCTTCATATAAATTTAGATTACATTCTCCTGGTAAGCTGAACCTTTTATCATTATGTAATAGTCTTCCTGAATGCTAATAATGCAGTTTTTCTTTAAGCC
The DNA here is from genome assembly GCA_004024845.1 of Tonatia bakeri. NCBI lineage: Eukaryota > Metazoa > Chordata > Mammalia > Chiroptera > Phyllostomidae > Tonatia > Tonatia bakeri. The sequence continues at coordinate 26,440 of PVIA01009732.1, read as the reverse complement.
AATCATGTTTGATATTCATTCTGTTATGATAACTTTCTTTCACTATTTGCCTGCCATATCTTTTTCCTTTCTATTACTTCAACTGTGGGGGCAGAAGAAAACTTTTCTCTACCTTTTAACATTTTTTTGGTTGATCTTATAATTAAATCTAAATGAGACTTAATAAGAGAAAATAATCAAATTTAATTACATATATACATATGGGAACCCCACATACATGACAGGTTCAAAGACAGAAAGGGAGGTACTATATGACATTCACATTATGAGGTAAGGTACCTCGGGAGCTTCAGAGGGGAGGAACGTCATTAGCAGGACAGTAGGAGGGGCAGATGTGCAGTAATTGGAAGTTTGCCTTGCCATATAGATAGGCTATAAAAAGTTATCTCTGGTGATAACTCTTGTTATGGGCAAGGCCTCTAATTTAAATTCTTTAAGGAAGAGGTAAAAGTCTCTCATGAGCCTGCAGGGTCCCAACTGCCTTCAGCTTAAAATAATTCACATGCCAAGTAGCACATTTTGGGGAGGCCTGTTCTGAACTCCTTTACAACTTCATGCTGTGGATATATCTCTTGTTGATAGGGGAAGTTGAGTAAATGCAGAAACCGCTTCAGAGAGTGATAAGGGAGCTGAGCCAGCAGAGACGGCTTCAAAGGAGTTGCTGTCTGGGATTGTTAACAGAGATGCATAAGCTGTTAATGGGCCTGGTGAGATGGTACAGCCAGGCTACGTAAACAGTAGACAAATGTTTAGATAAGCCATTTGTTAACCTTTGAACCCCGGAACCCCTAAATCTTTGTACCAGCCTTGTTTCTGAAGTTCTGTTTCTGATATGTAGATTTAAACCCAAACCTACAAATACTGTGGGAGACAAAGGACTGGGCCCAGAATTTGGAATCAAATCTGTCCTCTGGGCCCTCTGGGCCCGCATGCGTAATAAAGAATCATGCTCCACCATCTCTCCTGCGTGTGAGTTATTTTCTGCAACATTGTAAAGAACATATAGCTGAATTATCTTTATGTCTAACTTTATAATACCTTTCTTAAGTGGTGAGTTTATTTCATTAACATATAAGTATTATATGTCTGGACTTCTTCGTACCACCTTACTTTTTATTTCTACTCATTCTACTTCTTTTCCACACTTCTTACCCTTACTGGGGTTGAATTTGCATTTGTTCCTTTTCCTTTTTCTATTTATTTGAGATTTATTCCCACTATGTTCAGACTTACTTGTGAAATCTTACTATGTACATTTAGCTTAACAAAGTTAAATAATATCTTAACAACCCTCTCCCAAATAATAAGAAATCTCTAAAATACTTCAGTTCTGGAGTTCTCGTTAGTCCTGGCCTGCACGCTATTAGCTGACATTTGTGTTAGCTGAGCCACGTCAGTTCCATCACTTTTTTAAATTCTACCAATTATACTGACAATGCTGGCCATTTTAAGTATTCACCATTCCTTTCTGCATCTCAAATTTTTGATTCATTTTCCTTTTCTAGAAATACATCCTTTAGAAGTTCCTTTACTGCAGCTATCTCATGGTGATAAATTCTGAGTTTTTGTTTGTCTATAAAGTCTTTATTCCACCTTTGTTTTTTTTTAATTATTTTTCTTAAATACACAATTCCAGGTTGACCATTATTTTCTCTAGAAAATGTTCTGCTGTCTTTTGGCTTCTGTTATTGATACTGAGAACATGTTGTTATAACTGTCAATCCTTTATACGTGACTTAAGATTTTTTTCCTTTGTCTTTAGTGTTCTGCAGTTCCATTATGATTTATCCTGATATGGATTTCTTTTTATTTATTCTGCTTATATTTAACCTTTTTTCTCTTATCTATTGCTACTGCCTCAACCCAAGCCCCTCTAAATTCTTTACATGGCCACTCTTGTCTTTCTACCTTCTCTCGTCAAGCCTCATCTATACCTGGAACTTGCTAGGTTTTTTCTTGCCCGGGGGCTTTTGCTCTGCATTTTCTTGTGCCTAGAACAAAAGGGGAGAAGAGCCTCCCCACCTCCTCTGCCTATAAACTCCTTTACATCTCAATTCAGTATTGGTTCCTTAGAGAGGCTTTCCTTGACCCTGCCCACCCTCAGTCATGGTATTTCCTCTCTGTAGTAGGGCACCACTGCACCCCCCCACCCTGCTTCATCTTTATCACACTTCGCAATTACATATTTATGTGTTATTTGTTAACTCCGTTTTCTCCATTAGTCTGTAAACTATAAGGAGACAATGACTGTGTCTGGCTTTTTTAACCATTCTATATTCACAGCCTGGCATGTGAGCATTCAATAAATTTTTGTTAAATAAAAAAATGACCAAATGAAAACCCAGCTGTTTACATGGCATAAAATAGTGTTTCTAGAGCTGCACTTGCTATTATTCCCTTTTCCTAAAATGCTACTCCCTCAGCCTGCAAACTCCTTACTCAGCCAAGAAACCCCCTCTCTGAAGCCGCCCTTTACAACATTTGCACACAGAAGGACATAGTTTTGCTGTTCACCTCTGCACCCCTAGATCCTTAATCATGGCCCTCACCCCAGTGTACCTTAATTACTGACATCTGCCTTCTCCTCAAGACAGAGCCCTAGGTTCTACTGCACCTCACATACAGGCTAACTGAAAGACACCTGAGGTTTGAAAAGGAGACTGGAAATGCCCTCAAGGGTGAAATAACTGATGGTGATAAGTGTTCGAAGGGATAAGAAGGTATTGGTTCACAGAATAAGTAAAGGGATTAGTGTCACCAGAGTTCAGAAAGAAAGTGAAATTGAGTGGGGTGGGTACAATGAAAACAGGTAAAATGTGAAGGAAAAAGTAAGGAGGTTGATGAACTGGCTTCGTGTGCTCAGTAAAATGTGAGAAAGCCATGTGAGAGGGGCAGGGGTGGAGCTTGAGAGAGTAACAGGCAGAATAGAATAGCCACTGTGTTCAACACTGAACTCCTTAGCAATAGCTAACTACTAAATAATGAGTGAAAGGTTGAACACAAATTCCTTATCCAGTCAAGCTTTACCAAACCCAAGGATGCATCAGTAAGTGTAGTTACACTGTCCGCTGCATCCCAAGGAAAAAACCTGATCTAAGTGGCTCCATCCTTTTAAAGATCAAGCACTTCACAGTCACACAATCGTTTTAAGAGAATCTTTGATTTAAAATATAGGAAATCACACAAAGTTGAGTGTTTGTATTTTTATTACAACATGGTCTCTCCCTCATGCCTCATATTGAACTGTGTCTCCTCATACAAAGAAATGTAAAAGGTTAAATGTTCTACCCTGGCAGGCGTGGCTCAGTGGATTAAGTACTGGCCTGCGAACCAAAGGATCACTGGTTCGATTCCCAGTCAGGGCACATGCCTGGGTTGCGGGCCAGGTCCTCGGTGGGGGCTGCACGAGGGGCAACCACACACTGATGTTTCTCTCCCTCTCTTTCTTGATCCTTTCCCCTCTGTCTAAAAATATATAAATAAAATCTTTTTTTTAAAAAAGATTAAATGTTCTTTAAAAACAGGGTTGTCTTACTAAATTCTGCATCAATTTACATGGCCTTGCAAAATAATTTGTGCAAAGAAGGCATTCAAATAGTTTTAATACTGAATTAAATTAAGAGGTGTACACAAGTCCCTCAGATACTACAGATTTGGGGAGAAGAATTTATAAATCTGTTTGAAGTGACACAAATGTGTCTCTTGTGAAGGAGGAATGAGCAATAAATAGAAAAAATAGTCCTGGCTTGTGTAGCTCAGTGGATTGCATGCTGGCCTGAGAACCAAAGGGTTGCCAGTTCAATTCCCAGTCAGGGCACATGCCTGGGTTGCAGGCCAGGTCCCCGGTAGGGGGCGCGTGAGAGGCAACTACACACTGATATTTCTCTCCATGTCTTTCTCCCTCCCTTCCCCCCTCTCTAAAAGTAAATAAATAAACTCTTTAAAAAATAAAGTACAGCAGTAAAAGAGGTGGGAATTACTCAAAACTGTTATTTGTTGATCACACTAGTGGATCCAGTGTGCATTCCACGAGACTTTTCAACTTACACGGCCTTTACAACAGGAAGTGTACAGAACCTGTAAGGGCTGGATCTGTGCCAACATAAAGGCTGTTTTCAACCTTCTGAGCCCTTACCCTTTCATTAATGTGGTTACAAATTATGTCTGAGCATTGTCTTCAAAAGACACCTAGCTTCTATAGCTTTTATTTTTCTTCCAATTTATAAAAAATAATATAAATGGAGCCACTTTAAACTGAGTTGCCCTGACTGGTATGGCTCATTTGGTTGGTTGTCATCCCACAAAGCAAAAGTTTGTTGGTTCAATTTCCAGTCGGGTCACATGCCTAGGTTACAGGTTTGGTCCCTGGTTGGGGAGGATACAAGAGGCAACTAATCAATGTTTCTCTCTCACTTGGATAGTTCTCTCCCTCTCTTTCTCCCTCCCTTCCCCTCTCTCTAAAAATAAATAAATAAAATCTTAAAAGAAAAAATGGAGTCAGAGCTGTCACCATCCCAGATGTCCTGCCTTCCGTGTCTTACTCCTCAAAGCTTTGGAATGTTTAAACTATGCAAACTAACCTTTGAACTAAGCCTAAAACAATACTGTACCCCAAACAACTGTTAGCAAGGATAACAAGAAAATGATGACTACTGCACTGAAGATTTAGAACATTCTTCAGAATTGGCATCTCTATGTTAAATTATCTGCACCTATACAAATGCCCTCCTTCTCTGACGTAATTGATGTAATTGTTATCCTTTCCCTTGCCATCCTTATTAGGAACACTATTTGGGTTTCTGCCTGAATCAGTGCTTCCCAAATAGCTATTCTTTTGGACCTCAAACAAAGAATGCTTGTTGTCTCTCATTCTGGCTTCTCATATTTATTTTTAGGTTAACAAACTTCAAAAACCTATTAATTCTCTATACTTGAAGACCTTCCATAGAACTAAGGTTCTAATCATTAAAAGCAAAGGATAAACATGTCCAGTTGAAAACACTCAAGGCAACGATTTTAATCATGTTTTCTCGGTGACCACTTTTTCCCTCTGGGGGCCACCAAGAATACAGTAAGTCAGAGCTGTAGAGTCTATGACATGTATTTTAAAATGGACTTGAAGCTCTAAATTAGTAAATATTCACTATTTTATCTCATGAAACACTGTAACCCCATGTAAACTTTTCACATAGCTTCATGCTAACTGCATGTCTGTAAGACTATCATAGATATTAGTCTTACAACAGTAAAGTTTACACTAGTACTGACAAAAACTAGGTAAATCCAGTAACAGAGGAAAAGGAAACAAATTAAGAGAGTTCAGGCTGAGTGGCTATGATGCCCTATAAAGTTACAAGGTTAATCAAAGAAATTAAAACCCCAACTTTAATTATTTAAAAAGTGAGTCAGCCCAAAAGAACTAAAAACAGCTCTATTCACAATGGCCAAAAGGTAGAAACAACCCAAATGTCCATCAACTATGAATAGATAAAGCAAAATGTAGTATTTCCATACAATGAAATATTACTCGGCCATAAAAAAAAAGAAAGAAAGAAAGAAAGAAGCACTGATAGATGCTACACTGTGGATAATCTTGGAAATGTTACGCAGAATGAAAGAGGCCAGACATAATACGCCATATATTATATGGTTCCATTCTTAGGAAGTATACAGAATAGGCAAATCTATACAGTCAATAGATTAGGGGTTGCCAATGTGGACGGGGGAGGGAGTGGAGTTTATGGGAAGTAACCCCACAGGCTGATCTGATCATAAATTCCTAACCAGGCAGGTCATGGCACACAGTCATGCCCCAGGCCCCTAACTTCTTTAGTGAAAGGTTTTTAAGCCAGCCTTGTCCATTGTTCTTGCCCATCTAGGTTAACACACCTTTGAAACACCAGAATACCCCTCCAAAGTGATATTAATTCTCAAGAGAGCACATAATCTTGTTAACTCTCCTGTAATTCAATATCCCCCTTGCCTTCTCCAATCTTCCTAACATCCCCTCCCTTCTTAATTTCAAATGCATAAAAGAAGATGCAAAACTGTTACTCTCTCTGGACCCTTTGAGATCTTGCTCCCTGGCACATATCACCAGATTGGATTAAACAAACTCTTACAAAAATTCTCTATAGATTTGGGTGTTCTTACATTGACACACTGAATTGTACACTTTAAAATGGTAAATTTTATATTATGTGAATTTTACCACTGCCATGGCCAGGTAGCTCAGTTGGTTAGAGCGTTGTCCTGATACACCAAGGTTATGGGTTCATTCCCCAGTCAAGGCACACACAAGAATCAACCAGTGAATGCATAAATAAGTGAAACAACAAATTGATGTTTCTTTCTCTCTCTCTCTCAAAATCAGTCAACCAATCAATCAATAAAAAGAATTTTACCACTTTCAAAAAAATGTGGGTTACCATTTTCCACTTTACTCTAGAAATAAAAATTAGAACACAGTATATCCTACTCAACTGCTATAGCACACACACACTGGAAACCTTTACTATGGCATAAGGGCTCAGAGCTATCTGTGTGTCCCTCAGTCAAATTCCTTAAGCTCTCTGAACCTTCTTGATCAATAAAATGGGCCTAATAATAGTATCTACATTATACAAATGTTGTGAAGATAAAATGGAGATAATACAACCTAAGTACAATGCCACAAAAGAGTAGTTGCTGAACAAAAGTTAGCTATAATTTTCCCTGGAAACAGTGCAATCTTAAATGTTAGCAATAAAAATCTTACTTAGGTTGAGGCAGGTTAATAAAAAGCAAGGAAAATTCCTTGGCAAGTGGAACGGGGAAACTGAGACAGCTGAACAAACTGGTGGGGCAATTTATAACCAGATACAGAAGGTCACCAGGGCAGAGAGCCCCCCGATGCCCAGCAATGGTCAAAACTGGTGGTGGACTATACCCCCAGGGTGGCCTTTCCTCCCCAGACACATCACTGGTCACAAGGTTTAGACCCCCTGCCCTGGCACTGAGCAATCAGTGGAGTCTACAATGCTGAAGGGGCATACCTGGAAAAGCTGGTTAATATTCTACTGAGACCTCCCCTAAGGCCTCCCCTAAAATCCCCACCTTTGGAAAGCAGACAAAAATCCTTCAAGACAAAGAATACAGCGAGGGCCCTCTTTGGGGAACACCCACTCGAATCTCCTTTTCCAGTGAATTTTCTTTCTCCTAAACATCAAGGGTCCTCAGGAGACTTACAACCAGGGGAGCAATGGGCAGTGGCAACTCATCCCAGACTAGCCCCCTGAGCCTGTCCCCAAGGCTCCCTTTTCTCTGACTCTCCAGTGAACTGACAGCCGCTGCACCTGGGCTCACTTCTTTCCTTGTTTCTAGAGCACCAAAGTAGCAGCCCCTCCTAGTCTCTCTCCTGTTGCTTCTTCTATCTTAAGCCAGTCCTTGTTCCACTGTCCCCAGCTTTAATAAACATAGTCTCCAAACAACCTGGACTCATACTGTAAAATCTTTCCTGCATGAAGTCAAGAACCCACACACTACTGGCTGGCCATAGGCAGACCCACTCTGAGCCTGGTCCCCCTTCCAGTAACAAAATCAAAGGATGGTCACAAGCTGACTCTTTTAGGGGGTCTGTGAGGTCAGAACTATCTTTATAATAATTATATGGCATTATTTGCCTTTTTCACTGCAGTGACATTTGCATTGAAAAAGTGATGATAAAACTGCTGGTACCTTAACAAAAATTAAGGCAGTAGCACTAAATTGTACTTCTAGTAGTATATTCTTCACTATACAGTCACAGTTTAAAAAATTTTTTTTAAAGTGAGTTTCATTTATCCTTAATGAAGCAGTAAAAATAACGTTACTAAATCTCAGCCTTCAAGTACATGCCTTTTTAGTCTTCTGTGTGATGAAACTGGCAGTATGTACAGAGCGCTGGGCTGTATACTGAAACAGACCACTCTCTGGAAGAAAAGCACTCGTGGGGTTATTTGAGTTATGAGCTAAACTAGCCTCTCTGTCCATGTGACACAATTTTTACTTGAAAGAACAACTAACAGACAAATTAGTTATTCAGACTTGGCTATTTAGCTTTTTTTTCCCCAAAAAAAAGGACATCAAGAAAAAAAGTTACCAGTATTTTCTACCAATAATGAAATTCAAGCATTCAAATGAAAATTTATTTCTAGAAAACATGTATCTGCCACTAGGAGCTTAACAGCTCCCCATAACTTAAAGATTTTGATGAAATTAATAGTGATATTAGCATATATTTTTAATATCACATAATGTAATATATCAACATTTGGAAAATCTGCATAATTCAGTGAAACAATATTTTCTAAATGACCAATGTTACAAAATAATTCATGAGTTAAAAATCCAGGTAAAGTACAAGATAGATAAATGGATTTTAATATAATAATGAAATGTACATTAATATATTCAGATTTCACACTACAACTGACCTTTAAAAAACTGATTTTCAAGTTTTGCTGAACTATCAAATATCCACAATTGTCTGAAAAGCCATTAAAATACTCCTCAATTTTCCAACTACATGTCTTATACGATCTAATCAAAAGAGCATATTGCAACAGATTAAACAGAGAAGCAGGTAAAACTCAGCTATCTTCTATTGAAGAACTATATAAAAATATAAAACAATACCTATCTTCTCACTAAAATTTTTGGTTTAGAAAATTGAGTAATTTTTATGAAAAATGTTACTTATATCTCAAAAGAAATTATATTAGTAATATTATGTTAATGAATTAACAAATCTTAAATTTCTCAGTTTTAATTTTTAATAAATATTTATATAACCTGTATAAAGCAAAGCTCTTTGGGCCACTCAATAATTCTTAAGAAACTAAAGAGATTTATGAAACCAAAAAGTCTGAGAACTGCTGTCTTATGCCTGGTTTCTGCTCACAAAGTTCAAAAGTAATATATCCCACGCACAGTAGTTTCACAACATAGTAAAGGTATTCAGAAAGCTATGACTTAAAACACAAAGGAAATAATCCATACAGGTATCAAATTTGAACCTGGTAGAAATGTGTGAAGTGCCCTAGGACACGGTCTCCCAGGGCCACTGGTATGCCGTTCAGGCACATGCCAAACAGTCCAGGACACACACAAAAAGTGATTCTATACCATTTTTCTGCCCTTCCCCTCAAAATCCACTCCCAACTGAACTGAGACATGAGATAATTGAGATTATCAATTCAAAATGTGATAACAGAAATATTATAAGCAATCCTCTAGGAAAGCAAATCAATTTGGGGCCCTGCCTGGAGACAAAGGTTTTCTCTAGACAGTTTCTGGTTCAGAGTGAGCTCTGTTCTATCCTGCCCTAATGGAAAAATCACACAAAAACAAACTTCTAATTCAAGTTGGGTTCCTCTCCTCAACAAAGGTCATAACATTGAAAATGGCATTAACATTGGAAATGGCTCTGGATGCCTAGGATAGCCTCAGAAATAGCCTGGACTGCAGACTGAGATCCCAAAAAAGAATCTAGGCGTGGTAATAAACAAGAGTGAACATTTTTTGGATGTATGTTTTGATGAGTTAGTAAGTACCAAGCATGTTCTAAAGCATTTATATAGATTAATTCAATCCTAGTAATCTGATGATATTGGCATGGTTATCACCATTTTGTCCAGGAAGTCATTAGATCTGCATTATTTCACTTTTATAACTAAAACTAACACCCTAAAACGACATCCTTCCTGCCTCCTATTATCCTGGAAAACATGAAGGAAGCACTGAGTTCCATAAAACTAGATTGCTACTATCAATATCAATCATCCAAGTAACTTAATAATTATCAGACTAAAATATAAAATACTTTTTCTACAACAAATTCCTTTTTTAAAATAGCTTAGTATTTAAAAGAAAGAAAGAATTGACACACTCTTTGCAATAAGAAGATCTGAAAGAAAAGGAATCAAAACTAACTGAATTTCCAGGGATGCTTTTAGGCACCTCTTGATCGAAACAAAGAAGAATTCCAGAAACATACCTGTTGGAGCCATCTTTCATATGAACTTTGGCATAAAGAACATCCACCATGCCTGGATCATCATTCATGTATTCTATCCCTTCCATTTCCACTTCCAGGGGTTTGCCCCCAGAAATATCACTGCAAAGGGAAAGCCATTCAATATTTATAATTATTTAAGCTAAGGAGGCTATATAACAATATATTTTGAATCATGATCAATATAGGAGATTCAAAATTCATACATGTTTAATATACACAAACTAGAAACACTAGTATTTCCAAAGTAACACTAGTGTTCTCTAAGAAAGTCAAGCAATAACAGTTCTAACTGACAAAGACATTTACTTTGTTGCCCACCTCTGAGGTTTTACATCATTCTTTCAGGATGATCTGATGGTAGTGGATTATCAGAATTCAACTAAAGTTAGTGTCATCATTTCTACAAGTTGCAAACAGTATTTCACTCATATAACAATGATGGAGCTGTAAGGTAATATCACCTCTTTAAGAGCAATTTGGCAATATTTATAAAATACCTTCAAGAAGAAAAACCTTGTGTGCAGACAATTCAATTTATGAGTCAACCCTAAGGAAATAATTACAAATTCAGCTACATATGCAATGATAGCTGATAAAGGACAGTTCTTTACAGAAGAATTCCTACTGATAAATGCAGAAGTAATGACAGAATTAGAATATTACCCTATCACCATTTTGCAACTCCTGATAAAATAATGAATCTTAGCAAAATCATAAATAACTGCTAAAACTTAGACAAAAAGTTGGAGAAAATATAAAGAAATCCTTCTAAAAGAAAAGCTCTATAAACAGTGAATCAGGCACCACTCCCAAATTCACTGAACAAGCTTACCACACACACAAAAAAGAAACAACCAAACACGTGTCTCTTGATATGATGCAATAGAGTTTTGACTGACGCATTGTTTGGAGTAGCAAAAGACTGGAACAGACTAAATGTCCAATAACATAGGACTGATTAAAAAGTCAAAATACAGCCCTGGCTGGTGTAGCTCAGTGGATTGAGCTCGGGCTGCGAACCAGGCATCGCAGGTTCGATTCCCAGTCAGGGTACATGCCTAGGTTGCAGGCCATGGCCCCCAGCAACCGCACATTGATGTTTCTCTCTCTCTCTCTCTCTCTCTCTCTCTCTCCCTCCCTCCCTCCCTTCCCTCTCTAAAAGTAAATAAATAAAATCTTAAAAAAAAAAAAAGTCAAAATACTATGGGCAGTAAATAAGCCATTCACAACTAACAGCGCTTTTCAGGTACTAATAAGTAATGATTATCTTTTTAAGTTTAAAAAAAGTACACAACAATGTGCATGCTATACCACTATTTATGCAAAAATGGGGGTAATAAAAATATATATATACATTTGCTTGTACATACATAAAATCTCAGGAAGGATACAAAGACACTACAACATCTGTTGCCTTTAGAAAAGACAGCAGGGTGCCTGGTGGGATAGCAGTGGAGAGAAAACTCTTCAGTGCTTATCCTTTGTGCCTTTAAAATTATGAACCATAAATGTATTTCCTATTAAAAAGTTGTAATTTTTAAAAATATGGAAAAGAAGCCAAACACAGAAAGTATATATGCCAAATGATTCGATATATATGACATTAAAGAACAGCAAGATTAATCTATGGTACTAGAAATCAGAATGGTAGCTACTCCTTAGCCCTGGCTGGCGTAGCTCAGTGGATTGAGCGCGGGCTGCGAACCAAAGCATCGCAGGTTCGATTCCCAGTCAGGGCACATGCCTGGGTTGCAGGCCACAGCCCCCAACAACCGCACATTGATGTTTCTCTCTCTCTCTCTCTCTTTCTCCCTCCCTTCCCTCTCTAAAAATGAATAAATAAAATCTTAAAAAAAAAAAAAAAGAATGGTAGCTACTCCTCGAATGAGTGAATTTACTGGAAAAGGATGAAAATAAAAGAACTTCATAAGGTGATGGCCATGTTCTACGTCTTCCCCTGGGTGTGGTTACATGGGTGTATACAGTTGTCTTAACTTAGCAACTATACTTAATATCTGTGCATTTTACTCTAAGTAACTTATACCACAAAGAAAAAATACATATATGCATATTAAAAAAGTATGGAAATATATACTCCAAAGCATTCATGGTAATTATCTTTAGCTGGTAAGGCTACAAGTGACACTTTTGTTTATCTGAAATTTTTGGCTTTTTAAAAACTAACATGTATTACTTTTGTGTTAAGTAAAACCCACCATCCTGCTTTCTTCACAGACCCCATCGACAGGATTATACCAACTTCAACCAGAAAAGGCTTTGCTGTACCAGGCTGAAACCCAGCGAAAACTCAGCTCACCACACACAGCCTTCTCCAAGCCCCACGACTCCAAGCCAGGGACTCTATCCATCTTGTCCACTTCTACATCCCCAGCACCTGGCACAGTGCCTTATATAAAATTGGTACTCCACAAATCTCTGGTGAACACTGATGGGATGTTCTACTATAAAGGGAGAAGCTGTTCTGAACAATTTTGAGAAGAATGTGGACATACGCTATATCATTATTGAATAAAATATGGGACTGGCTCAAAGACAAAAAGATGCTAGGATCCACCAAAAGACAATTCCAAAAAGGCAAAACAAAAAAGTTCTCTTGATATTGAACTAAAGCCATAAAAGACTCTTTATAGCCTAGGAATCCTAATGGTAAAGATTCCTTTAAAACTTCAAGATCATATGATTGCACAAGACCAGAATTTTTCTCAGTAAGAAACTAAATAACTGAACTACTTTAGACAAATATTTGAAAAAGAAAAATCACAGCCTTGATGATAAATATCCTGTAACTACCTCTAATGAGTAGTTATTCCAGAAACACAAGCCAACCTCTGAACAGAACTCAGATCTGTTGATCTGAGGCCTTTAGCTTCAATAAACAATACAGTGTATCTCCACTCCAAGTAATAGCCAAAGAATTCAATATGAAAGACTGCCATTCAATCCCATCAAAGTGCAGTCAATAAAACATTTTCTTAAAGAACAGCTTAATACTAACCATACATTCCTCTACATTTTTCAGCTTTAACACTGCACAGTTAGAGCACCAGAAAGCACCATATACCATTAGTTTCTCTTTCCACTAAAATGTTTTACTGGGTTAGTATTTAATGTTACATCCTTAACTTCTAGGGGTTAATATAAGAAAAAGCAATGTGAACAATGTTTTTGTATCTTCTACAAAACAAGTGAAGATGCTGCTTGATCATTCTGGTTTATTTACGTTAAGATTTACGTAAGCAGTTTTTCTTGAATTAAGAACCAGAAAAAGATTCTCTCCTAAAAAGTTATGTTCATCTTTATCGGGTAACAACTATAATAACTGATGTGTTTCGTTCTGGAATTTAGTTCAAGTATAATGGTCCTCAAAACTACTAAATTTTAATGCTCAAGTACAATTTTCTTACCTTGGTTTTCAGGTAGAACTTTTCCCCATTCCACCTTTATGGTTTCTGAGCTCTCTAACTTTAACATTGCTTTTGTATATACATCCTCACTATAATAAACTACCTCAAATCCTTGGAATTAAATGGGGTACCAACAAAAAAATGAAATAATGAAACAGGATCCATAGCCTGCCTTATGAGTAGAAACAGAAACTTTTTCAACCTATCCCTAGGATTTATCAAGAGGGAGATTATAGAACAGGAGAGAAATCCAATGGTTTGCCTGACAGATGCCCTGACTTGGTGACCAAACTATTTATTGCACCTGGAACACCAATGAGCATACTTTTCAATTCACTGACATCTGAGGCAAGAATTTAGAACTAACAGTTGTCCATGGGTATTTTTCCTCCTCTTCTCTCCTCCTTCTTGTCCCTTTTTAACTTATTCAGTTTAACCTCAGGCCTACTGGGAACTCTCAGGCACAAACAGAGTGATACTGGAGCTACAGAAGTGCTGCCTATTTGTCAGACTCAACACTCAGAGGCATCGCACTGCTCATGGTCCACATCTCACAAAGAGAGGTCACCAGGGACGCATTTAGGGCATCAGCATTTACAGAACACATGAAGAATTCACTGTGAGTAAGTCTTCACAGCTACACTAGTCTTCAGCCTAAGAACTGAAATCAAAGTTCTGTTTCTCCTCAGGCAACATCCTCACACTCAAAAACTGCCTCCCAATGTAAAACAAATATTCAACCATCCACTTCTTTAAAATACCTATGTAGCACCACATTTTTAATTAAACTCCAATACAGCCAAATTTAATATTTAAATTTTAAAAGCCATCAAAGTAAACTACAATACATTATATAATGGCCTATTAATTTTCAAGGCTTTCATTTTTTATATTTTAACTTAAGATATTTACATCATAAAAAGTTCAGGTTAAAAATACCACTGTTTAGTGAAGTACGAAGGCCAACATCAAAGAGCAAGGATAAAGAAAAAAAGTTAGATGATGCATTTTACTCACCAGAGCTGAAATATAAGTATCTTTTTTTTTTTTAAGGAGAGATTTCTCCCTTTTAGTAGAACAAAGCATATCTAATCGACCAACCAATTCTGATTCTTGTCCTCCTCAGGAATAAATTAATTCTGCAGTGTATACTTTTTAAACAAGTGTGTGTGGCAGAGAGGAAGGTAGGAGAAGAGGAGTGGAGAGGTTTGTTTTATTTGCTGGTTTCAAATCTTTCCAGCTTCTTGAAAAGAGCATATTCAATAGATTTTTTGCCCACATTGCAGATTTTGGCAGGGTAACTCTGTCCTATTTCAAAAGCTTTGCTGAACTTTAAAACTGACAATAACTGTTTTCATCCTGTCATGTCAAAAATTCTTAGGAACCATTAAGGCTGCTCTTCATTACCTATGCACAGCAACCCCAACACGCTTAAAGGACTCAGATTGGCATTTGGACACAAAAGGCACCAAGAGACATAAAAGAGAGAAATTCAGCTAAATCCTCACATAGCTCAGGATAAACCCTCAATGACTAAAAATCTGTAACCTGATTTTTTTTATTTAAGAAGAAAATTTATTTTATAACAGTATATTTAATGAGATTCTTATGGAATCTCCAGGATTCTGAAAAAATCAGATTCAGGGCTACGCAGTCAGGAACAATAAGCAAAAAGCAAAAAACTGGTTCAGTGAGGAAAACACTGCTGCTGCAGCATCTTAATCTGCTCAGCCAGTCATCAAAACACCGTACACTGGGAGGCTGAAACAACAGACATTTATTCTCACAGATATGGAGGCTGGGAAGTGAAGATAAAGGTTCTGCTGATTTGATTTCTGGTGAGAACTCTCTTTGTGAATTGCAGATGGCTACATTCTCACTGTGTCCTCACACGGTGACATGCTTTTTCACAAGGTAGAAAAACCCAAATATTTCTCTGAACAAATATTTTATCTACCCTAAACAATTTTTTAGCAGGATTATCCCAATGGCAGTCAAGAAAATGTAGCTATTTTCACTTTCGTTTAGCAAAAACGGGCCTGGGTATAATTTAAAGTGTCAACTCATTCTAAATTGCTCTGCTTTGTAAGGTAAAGCATAAAGTTTTCTTTTCTGCAAGGAAAACTGTAAATATCTAACTAAAAACACCAAATTATCTTGAGTTTCAGGTAAGATCATGAGAGAACAGTTATATTCATTACTGAACAAATGAGACAAAGAAGTATTCTTTGCTGCTTGAGGTTCAGAAAGAACAGGAAGACTGCAAACCCAATCAGCTTATGATTTTGCTCAAGAAAAATATTTTATCTTCAAAACAATTAATGGAAAGAAGTGGCCCACAAGTGAGTCATTGTATTACACAGTTTCATATATGACATAACTAGAGAAAAATTTTTATTCCTTTTACATTGTTTTACCCAATGAACCAGATAACCCATTTCTATAAGGCAATGATACAATAGTAGGGGACTTGAATAGTATTAATAGATTTTTTTAAAAAACAAAACTATTCAAGTGAGTCAGTCTTCAAATGTTCTTATTCTTCATCAATCCTAAGTAAAAGGAGTAAAGTGAGAGGGAGGAAGAGATGCTTCTTTGAAATAAATCTGTTAGTGCCCTGTCTAGTACGGCTCAGTGGTTTGAGTGCTGGCCTGCGAACCAAAGGGTAGCTGGTTAGACTCCTAGTCAGGGCACATGCCTACATTGCGAGCCAAGTCCCCAGTAGGGGGCGCATGAGAAGCAACCACACAATGAGGTTTCTCTCCATCTCTATCTCCCTCCCTTCCCCTCTCTAAAATTAAATAAATAAATCTTTTAAAAAATTTCTGTTAGGTCAGATGTATGTGTAAATTAAAATTTTACAGTAAAAAGAACGACAACTCAGGACCTACAACGACAATGCTTTCTCTATGTCAAAACATTTACTTGGGTAGTTTTTTGGTATCCTCACTATGACTCACACGAAATTACTTGTAATAATAAAAAAAGAAAGTGAAAGCCTGCATTTCTGAGATACCTGAAGACTTTCCTAGAGGAGCATGTTACAGTCCTGAGTTACTGCAATAAGCAGAATAATGGCTCTCCAAAGATGCCCACATACCACTGTCTGGAATCTGTAAATACACTACCTGGCATGGCAAAGAGACTTTTGCAGATGTGATTTAGGTTATGAGTTTGAAATGGAGACATTATCCTGGATTATCTGGGTGGACTCAATCAAATCACGGGAGTCCTTAAAAGCAGAGAACCTTTCCCTGCTGTGGCCAGAGAAAGATGTGACAACAGAAAAAAGGTCAGAGAGATGTGATGTTGAAACTGTTGACACAGAGGAAGGAAACCATTAACCAAGGAATGTGTGTGGCCCCTAGAAGCTGGACTCAAAGGCAAGGCAACAGATTCTCTTTCCTAGAGTCCCCAAAAATGAACAGAACCTGCCACACCCCAATTTTAGCACAGTAAAACCATATCAGATTTCTGCCCCAAAGAACTATGAAATTTATATTATTTTAAACCACCAACCTTGTAATAATGTGTTACAGACACACAGAAAACTAATACAGTAGCCTATACTCTTTGATAGATAATAAAGAGAATTTCCTTTTGGAAAAATAATGGCACGTTCTATTAAAAGTAAAATTTGCCCACTGAACTAGTATAAGTTAAGGTAGAGGCTTTCCATGAAAGTGTATAAATATATGCTTTAAATCCACTTTAAATCTTTCAGACAATGGTCTAGTGTCAAGTGTTACAAACGGGTGAGTCAACAACCTTGTTCCCGTGTCACCCAGTTCTCTAGGCCAGCACGGGCAACCACCCTTCCCCACTCCTGTGGGTTACTCACTCAATGAAGTCCTCTTTACACTGCTTTAGCATCTCACATGTCTGCTGGATCTCTTGCTCACTTAAAAGTACCAACATCCCAATCGTTAGGTGAAGTTTTTTCGGATTCTGGAAAATACTGCTATCAACTCCACGATCCTGTTATCAAAGGAGAAAAATAAGAAACTCAACCCATACAAAAATAAATGGTAGGAATAAAAGTTAGAGCCTAGAAATGAATCCACACATTTATATATATGCAACTGATTTTCAACCAAGATGCCAAGACAATTGAATGAAGAAAGAAGAGTCTCTTCAACAAATGATGCTGGGACAACTGAATATCCATGCAGAAGAATGAAGTTGGATCCCTACTTCATACTATATACAGGCATTAAATCAAAATGGAGTCATGAACTACTAATACATGTGTCAATATAGATAAACCTCAAAAACATTAGCTAAGCAAAAAAAGCCAGATGCAAAAAATGATGCATTATATGATTTCATTTATGTGAAATGGATAAAAAAAGGCAAATCTATAGAGACTGAAAGATTAATGGTTGCTTGGGGTCTGGGAGAGGACTGCAAACAGGCAGAATGAATCTTTTTGGATTGATGGAGACGTTCTAAAACTGGACTGTGGCAAAGGCTGCACAACTCTGTAAATATACTGAAAACGATTGAATCGCAAACTTAAGATAGGTGTATTTTTAAAATTTTTATTTATTGATTTTTTTGGGGGGGAGAGAGAGGAAGGGGGAGAGAGAGAGTGCATGCCAGGGATCAAACCCACAACCTTGGTGTATCAGGACAATACTCCAACCAACTGAACTACCCAGCCAGGGTACTTTTTTTGTTATGTACACTATACCCCAACAAAGCTGTTAAACATAAACATGTGTATGCATGCCTTTTTTTAAAAGAGTATCCAAGAAATCCTGAAGCAAGTTTTTACCTATAATTCAACCTGCTGAGAGTTATTCACAGAATAATTTAAGAGTATTCATCTCTTCAAATACCATCTGACTTCATTTATATATGGAATCTAAAAAGTAAAATGAATGATCAAACAAAATAGAAACAGATTCACAGATACAGAGGGCAAACTGAAGGTTGCCAGAAGGGGAGATGTCGAGGGGCTGGGTGAAAATGGTGGAGGGATGAAGGAGTACAACCTCGCAGTCACAAAATAGTCACATGGATGTAAAGTACAGCATGTAGTCAACAATACTGTAATAACTACACATAGTGCCAGGTGGGTACCTGAAATATTGGGGAAGGAGAACACTTTATAAAGTATATAACTGTCTAACCACTATGCTGTTTACCCAAAACTAATACAAAATAATACTGAATATACACTCTAATTGAAAAACAAATAATAACAACACAGTGAAACCAAATCTACTAAAATAAATTGGATATTTGGTACTGATACTGGGGAAAAAAAGAGTGGTCATCTCTTACTTGATCTTTCCTTTTGATGACTTTGCCAAAGGTCTTTCAACCTATAATGTTCAAAACACCATGTACACATACAGATCCTTGTAGATGATTAAGTTGGTATCTGAAATCACTGAGGCAAATATGGTTTTTCTTAAGAAATTATGCTGGGGCAATTGGACAGATCCTTGGAAAAAGAATACAATTATATCTATTCTTTGCACCACACACAAGAATAAACTCCAAATCAAAGACTAAAATGTAAAAAATGAAACTATACAAGTACAAAAAGAAAACATGGATGAATTCCTCTTTAACTTGAACACAAAGACTTTCCAACTAAGATCAGAAATCCGCCCTGGCTAGTGTGGCTCAACTGGCTGGGTGTCATTCCACAACATGAAAGGTCACTGGTTAGATTCCTGGTCAAGGCCTAGAACTAGTGTCCTTATAAAAAGAGGAGCATAAGCACGCAGAGAAAAGACCACGTAAGGACACAGCAAAAAGGCAGATGTCCGCAAGCCAGGAAGAAAGGTCAAAAAACCCTGCCAGCATCTTGATCTTGGACTTCAAGCCTCCATGACTGTGAGAAAATAGATCTCTGTTGTTTAAGCCACTCAGTCTGTGGCATTTTGTTATAGCAGCCCAAGTGTCTAATACACCGAGCAATTCTACTTCTGGGAATTTATCCTGAGGATATATTTTCAATAATATAAAATACCTGTGCACAAGGTTAGTGACTGGAGCATTACTGGAAAATATCTAATAACGTCCAAGTATAGAAGATTGGTTGAAAACCACGTATAAACACATGTGTGAACTGATATAAAGGGATTTTTCAGGACATAATGGCAAGTGAAAAAAGGACAATGCACAAGAGCATATAGTTTGCTACCATCTGTGTAAAAAATAAGGGAAAAAAAGAAAACATACACATACCTATTTACCTTTACAAAAAGGAACACAGGACATATAAGCCAGAAAGCAATGAAGCTGGTTACCTACAAGGGATGAGGAGAACAGAGTGCAAGGGACTCAGGAACATGCTCCACTTCTTCTGAATATGCCCTTTGTACAATTTTGATTTTTGGAAGCGTGTTAATACTCTACATATTCAAAATAAAATTATTAACAAGGACGGGAAGGAGGAAAACAACTAAATGTTGAAAGCAAACTAAAAATTAACCAACTTGCATTTCAAATAAATACCAAATCCATACTAGACGGGGTTTAAAAAAGAACTAATCCACGTAACTTAAAAATACAAAATCTGATCATATATTTCAGTTGGGTTTTTTTTAGATGTACTATAAGACTGAGGGAATGTGTAAGGAGGAACATAAAAATATGGAATGGACACCCTGACTAGCATGGCTCAGTTTCTTTGGTGTCGTTCCACAAAGCAAAATGTCATTGGCTGGATTTCCATTCAGGGCACATGCCTGGGTTGCAGGTGCCGTCCCACATCAGGGCACATATGAGAGGCAACCCATCAATATTTCTTCCTCACATCGATGTTTCTCTCCTTCTCTTTCTCCCTCCTTTCCCCTCTCTGTAAAAATAAATAAGTAAAATCTATTTTAAAAATTATGGAATGCAGGAGGGAAAGAAAGAACGCTCTGGGATGGAGTGCAATTGAAGATATCTTTGTGAACTCTTGATTTCTAAAGTATATACAGTTGGCACTCTGTATCTGTGGGTGTCATATCTGTGGATTCAACCACCAACTGCAGATCAAAAACATTTGGAAGAAAAATTTCAGAAAGTTCCAAAAAGCAAAACTTGAATCTGCCACACACCAAGCACTAGGCTGACTCCACACAAATGAAGTAATGTGTAGACCTACCCTGCTGTAGCCTGTATGCATATAGACTATATGCAAATTCTATGCCATTTTATATAAGGGACTTAAGCATTCTTGCATTTTGGTATCTGCAGCGGGTAGTGGAACCAATCCCCTGGTAGATATTGAGAGACAAATGTATATGCACAAATATATATATACACACAGACATACGTATATTTCCAGCTCTGTCCACAGCAAAGGACCTAGCAGTAAAGATATTCTGAGCACACCTAGCACCGTTTTGGTCTCTAAAACCTTTTCCCACAAAATGGAACCTGGGTTCTTAGAGGAATGGCTAACTCCAGGGTTGGGTCAGGGAAGTACAAGATAAGCCTGGAATATTTTACTATGCCAGAAAGTACAGGAGTAATGATGGTAGGGCATGGAAGAAAGGCATGTCACCAACACAGAAACCAGCTTGAAGGGCCCCCTACTGGTTAAACAAGGAAAAATTTGAACGCTAAAATAATTAAGGAGAGTAGTAATTTATAAACTACTGGAAAAATAGGAATGCACAATTCTTTACCAATAATAAATGAGAGGAAGAAAGCATTGTTTCTTATAGTACAACAATGAATTGTAACTGGTAAATATAGCAAAGATATAAAAGTTAGAAAATCATAAGTTTGTAACCATCAAAGCAAAGATTGGTTCAAGAAAGAATCATCAAAGGATGTTAAATCTAAGGGGAAATTTTGGTGAGAAGCTGAACCTTTGCATAGTCTTAAATGGCTCTCAACAGATTGTCTATTGGTTGTATGGAAAAATAATAGCAACTACACACAGAAGAAATCAATTGCACCTGGACTGGCTGGTATAAAAATTAACATTACTAACAAAGGACATTGCATTTAGAAGAGGTATGTTGAGAAAGATACATTACCACTTATGCAATGTTCTAGCCAGAAATGCATAACCTCAGTCCACTCATGAGGAAACATCGGACAGACCCCAAATGAGCATTCTATTTTTGTTAAGTTATTATTTATTAAAGAAGCATTCTATTTAAAAAAAATAAAGTCAATATCATGAAAGACAAAGAAAGGCTGTGGAAATGGTCCAGATCCAGGGAGACTGAAGAGACATGACAACTAAATTCAATACCTAACCCCAGGTTGGGTCCTGTATCAGGTGGGAAAATGCTATGTTGACAAAATTAGGGTATGGATGGCAAAACATAGATAAAAGTATCAATGTTACATTTATTAAAGCTAATAACTATATGGCTATTATGTTTTTAGAAATAATGATTTCACAGGAAATATATATCAAAGTATTTAGGGTAAATGGCCATAATATACACAATACACTCTAAAGTAGTTCAGAAAGAAAGAAAAGAGAAAAAATGCTAAAACAAAAAGAGTAAAATATTAATAGGTGAATATGAGTAAAGGATATTATCTATAGTTTTATAACTTTCCTGTGAGTTAAAATTATTAGTATCCTACTGCTGCTATAACTAATTACCAGAAACCTGGTGGTTTTAAAACTACTCAAATGTATTATCTTACTTTCTAGAAAAAGGAAGCTCTAGAATTTTTCTTTCCTTACCTCACTCTTTGGGAGCCTACCACTTCAGCCAACTTGAGTTCACTTGCTAAGAAAACAGTGAATACTGGAAAACAAAGCAGGACACAAAAGAGCAGGAAAAGGAACAGATGGGTATCCCACAAGCCACATAATCTGTAGTATTTTGGGGGAACCTGAGTCATAAGAGTTCATACAGTCTTTTAAGTGTGTCAGAGATTATATAATCTATATGTAATCCTGGATAGTCTTCTAATAAATGGGAAACATCCTATATTCTGCCCTGCCTAGCAATGCCATCTACTAAGAAAAACTTTTCTCTTACTGAATTATCTAAAATTAATGTAGAACCAAATAATCTTCATGGTAATGACATGAATCTCTAGAGACACCATTTTTCTTGGAATGCAGCACATTCCCTTCCACAAACTACTTCTCTGAAATGAATCGAGACTTTCGGCCAAGATGGAGGCATAGGTGGACGCACTGTGCCTCCTCGCACAACCAAGATAGGGACAACAACAATTCAGAAACAGAGTAACAACCAGAACTGACAGAAAATTGATCTGAATGGAATTCAACAACCAAGAAGTTGAAATAGACTTGTTCATCCAGACCGGTAGGAGGGGCGGAGCTGGGCACGGGTCGAGGTGCAGAGAGCAGACAGCGCTGGGACCAGGCAAGTAAGGCATCCGGAGTGCGCAAGACTGCAGCGGGCGGACCCTGAGTGCGCAAGTGGCAGCTGGCAGACCCCAACCGAGGAGTGGCAACTCGCAGACCCAGTGAGGCAGTGATTGTGAAGCAAGGCACTGCGCACAACCCAGGATCCCAGCACTGGGAAACAGAGCCTCGGGACACTGATGGAGGATACCTATGGGGGTTGAGGTGCACGGAGAGACACCCAGCCTCACAGGAGAGGTCCTTGGAGGGTCCCATGGTGCACAAGCCCACGCACACGGGATTCAGCACCAGAGGGGCCCAGTTTGCTTAGAAGAAGCAGCGGAAGGGACTGAGGTCCCATGGAGAAGGGAGCAAGCGCCATTGTTCCCTCTTGACCCCACCCCCACATACAATGTCACAACCCAGCAACTGGGGTGCCCCGCCCTGGTGAACACCTAAGGCTCCGCCGCCTATATGTAACAGCCGCAACCAGAACAAAGGAAAATAAAAAAGATGGCTCAAACAGAATTGAAATCCCCAGAGCCAATTTTTTTAAGTGACCAAGAGATAGCCAACCTATCAGATGCACAGTTCAAAACAGTGGTGATCAGGAAGCTCACAGAATTGGTTGATTTGGGTCGCAAATTAGATGAAAAAATGAAGGCTATAATAAGTGAAATGAAGGAAAATACACAGGGAACCAATAGTGATGGAAAGAAAGCTGGGTCTCACATCAATGGAGTGGACCAGAAGGAAGAAAGAAACCACCACACAGAAAAGAATGAACAAATAAGAATTCAAAAAAAATGAGGAGAGACTTAGGAACCTCCAAGACATCTTTAAATGTTCCAACATCTGAATTATAGGAGTACCAGAAGGAGAAGAGGAAGAGCAACAAGTGTAAAACTTATTTGAACAAATAATAAAGGAGAACTTCCCATTCTGGCAAAGGAAATGGACTTCCAGGAAGTCCAAGAAGCTCAGAGAGTCCCAAAGAAGTTGGACCCAAGGAGGAACACACCAAGGCACATCATAATTACATTACCCAAGGTAAAAATGAAGGAGAGAATCCTAGAAGCAGCAAGGGATAAGGAGACAGTCACCTCCAAATGAGTTCCCATCAAACTATCAGCTGATTTCTCAAAAGAGACCTTACAAGCTAGAAGGGGCTGGCAAGAAGTATTCCAAGTCATGAAAGGCAAGGACCTACATCCAAGATTGCTCTATCCAGCAAAGCTTTCATTTAGAATGGAAGGGCAGATAAAGTGCTTCTCAGATAAGGTCAAGTTAAAGGAGTTCATCATCACCAAGCCCTTATTATATGAAATGTTAAAGGGACTTACTAAGAAAAAGAAGATAAAAAACATGTACAGTAAAATGACAGCAAACTCATAATTACTAACAACCACACCTAAAACAAAAACAAACTAAGCAAACAACTAGAACAGGAACAGAACCACAGAAATGGAGATCACATGGAGGGTTAGCACCAGGGGAGTGGGAGGAGGAGAGAGGGGGAAAAGGTACAGAGAATAAGTAGCATAGATGGTAGGTAGAAAATAGCCAGAGGGCAAGAATAGTATGGGAAATGTAGAAGCTAAAGAACTTACGACACATGGACATGAACTAAAGGGGGGAAATGTGAGTGGGAGAGAGTGTGCAGGGTGGAGGGGAGTCGGGGGGAAACGGGACAATTGTAATAGCACAATCAATAAAATATATTTTTTAAAAAAACAGGAAAAAAAAAGAAATGAATCAAGATGAACATCAAACTTTCTACTCTAGGAGTTTAATTACACTGGGCACTTCTTCAAGTTCACCATTACTCATAGCGGGAACTATTTTACTCCATTAGGTTGGCTAACCAGGCTGGCGCCTGAAAATTCTAATGGTGGTGACCTTCCACCCAGCAAGGAAAAGCAGAGTATGCTAACAGAAATTCCCTGGGGCAGTTTTGTCTAGATGTGAAAAAAAAGTGTTTCTAAGTCACATCAGTAAGCCTCTGTTTCTTTGTTAAATAAGGTTTCATCCAAGGAAAAGATGCATGCAAAAGCTACCTCCACCAAAAGCGTTATGTGTAGGCCAAAGCCACAGTTCGGAGTTCAAAGTCACATCCTAGCTCAGCAGTCCCAGGTGCAAAACCTTAAACCTTTCATTCAAACTACAGCTTCATGATTTACCACTAACAATAACCACATCATCACTTGGCCTTTCACTGACTGATGGCACTTTCTATAAAATTATAATTTATTGATTATGCTATTACAGTTCTCCCAATTTTCCCCCTTAGCACTCCTCCACCAGCACCCTCCACTCCCTTGGGCAATCCCCACACCATTTTCAAGTCCATGAGTCATGCATATAAGTTTTTTGACTACTCCATTTCCTATATTGTACCTTACATCCCCACAGCTATTCTATACCTACCTATTTGTACTTCTTAATCCCCTCACCTCTCCACCCATTCCCCCACACTCCTCTCAACTATCAAAATGCTCTCCATCTCCATGATCCCATATCTATTTCATATAATAAATGATTTGGTGATGATGAACTCTAGTTTTTCTTATTTGGGAAGCTCTTTCTCTGCCCTTTGATTCTAAATAATAGCTTTGCTGGGTAGAGTAATCTTGGCTGTAGGTCCCTGCTTTTCATGACTTTGAATATTTCTTGCCAATCCCTCCTAGCTTGCAAAGTTTCTTTTGAGAAATCAGCTCAAAATCTTGAGAATTCCTCTATAGGTACTAAGTACTTTTCTCTTGCTGTTTTTAATATTCTCTATATTTAACCTTTGGTATTTTAATTATGATGTGTTTTGGAGTGGGACTCTTTGCACCCACCATAATTGGGACTCCCTGGACTTGCATGTCTATTTCCTTCACCAAATTGAGGAATTTTTCTTTCATTACTTTTTTCAAATAGATTTCCAATTTCTTGATCTTCCTCTTCTCCTTCTGGCACCCCTATGATGTGAATGTTGGACCTCTTAAAGTTGTCCCAGAGGCTGCTTATACTATCCTTGTTTTTTGGGGATTCTTTTTTCTTCTTCTTGTTCTGATTGGTTGTTTTTTGCTTCCTTATGTTCCAAATCTTTGACTGCTTCTCAGCTTCATAGCCTCTGCTGCTGTTTCCCTGTACAGTGTTCTTTATTTCAATTAGTGAACCCTTCATTTCTGACTGGATCATTTTTATGCTGTTGAAGTCCTCACTAAGTTCCTTGCACATTGTTATATAAACCAGTGTTCTGAACTCTGCATCTGATAGACTGTTTATGTCCATTTGTTTAGTTCTTTTTCTGGAGTTTTGACCTGTTCTTTCATTTGGGCCTTGTTTCTTTGTCTCCTCATTTTTGCAGCCATCCTGTGTTTGTTTCCACGTATTAGGTAGAGCTGCTATGATTCCATGTCTTGGTAGTGTGGTCTAATGTAGCAGGTATCCTCTAGGGTCCAGTGGCATAGCCGCCTCTGATACCCAACCTGGGTACTCGAGGTGCACCTTTCATGTAGCTGAGTACACCCTCCTTTTTGTAGTTGAGCCTTGACTGCTGTTGGCAGGTCAATGGAAGGGATTTACCCAGCCCAGTCAGCTGCAAGGATTGGCTGTGAACACTTACCACCAACCTCTGCCCTACATGAAGGATCAGCTGTGTAGGGGCAGGGTAGTGGTGCTCCATTGTGGTCT